>VZRM01002349.1:571269-727530 GCA_013397955.1 Grantiella picta
AAAAAAAACAAACCCCCAACCAAACAAAAAAAAGTTGAGGGAATGCTAACATGTTTCATTTCAATTGGGACCTTAAAGTGACATATTTCAGAATCTGGAACTTATTCTCTATGTTCAGGGAAGAATATGGTCACATCAGCTTTAAGTCTCCGTACAAAATTAACAGATGCTGAAATGTGATAATTTCTCATCAGAAGTGGGATATTTTTGTTAGATTTCAGGGGTTTTTTTCAGTTTAAGTATGTCTAAATGAGGTGTGAGATGCATCAGGAGCCCAATGCATCCTAACTGATGCACATCCTAAATAATAATTGGCGTGGTGCACATAATTGTTCACAACCTGAATTAGATCTCAAATATTTCCCATATGAAATGTAATTACCGTGACTCAATAATCAGTGTGAGAATAACTGTTTTCCTTTTCTATATATAGAACTTTTCTTTGGAGATGAGAATAATAATCAGCATTTGCCAGGTGGGACAATCCCTATATTCTGGAACTGAAATTTGCAGCAGTTAACATCAACTCAGGTGTTTAAATGTGTATTGCATTGGTGCTTTGGGGAACAGCAGAATTTGGGATAATGCTGTCACTGGAGTGAAATTCCGTCATGAAATACCTTTAAATCAAGCTTTTTGAGCCCAATCCAATAATGCAGTGGAGCTTCTGAAAAGTCTCCATTGAGCTGAAGAGGCTTTGGGCCATCGGCTTTCAGAGCTGCAGTCCTGGAGGGGTGTGGGAGCTAAAAAATTATCTGTTTTTACATTGTAGAGCCAGCTTTTCATCCAGCTTTTAGCTGGGATCATATTTCCAACAGGTACTTTAGTGTTCCTATGAAATCAGGGGGCAGAAACAGTTTATATCCTCATTGTTGGTCCCTGTATTTAAATGTAAATTAAGAGTATGGGAGGGGAGGAATGCAAAAAGCCTTTTAAAGGCATGAAGGGATCTTTGGCAATAGCAAAATGTTGTCTGTTACCCCAGATATGTACGTTTATAAATTTCTGATTTGATGAATTCTTCCCCTGAATTTTTAGAGAACCCATCAAATAAAAGTTTTAGACATATGCATTATCCATGTAGATAAGATCATATATAAAATAAGAGGGAAATGGAATATCTGAGAAAAAAAATCTCACTTTTCGAATGTTGTTGATTATTTCATCTTACTGATAATACCTAATATTCTTAATAGTAATGAGGATATTTGCTTTATCTAATAACCAAGATTTCTGCATAAAGATGAGAGTCAGTCTATTTTATATTTCACATTGACTAAAGATGAAATACGGCAGAATAGTCATTACTATTAGGAATGTCTGGGCTAGATTGAACAAGAAGTTACACTGAAATAAAAAACTCCCACCACCTTTTGCCCAGAGCCAGGCTATTATTTGCAGATTTTTTGCTCTCTACAATATTACCATGGCCTTCTCTCAGGGCTTTTTAAACTTGAGTTCCACTGCTTACAGGAGGAAATTAAAAAAAGTACAAAGCATGAAGACCAGTGTCATATCAATTAGTGCAATTAACATGCAAGAAAGAAAACATGAAACATCTCCTTTATTCTGCATCTAAATGAGGCACACATTCCAAGGGGGCAGGGATTGGCTTCTTTCAAACGTGTAGCGCCACTAAGCTACAGAAAATAGGGTGAGGTGGAGGGAAATACATGGATATTATCATCACATCCTTGCTTGTTAGAACTTGGACATGGGTGAAAAAGAAAGGACAAGTTCACACCATCCATTTTGTCTGGCATTGTCCAACTTCTGGTTGCCTGCATTACTTTCGTAATCCAAATAAATTGCCAATATAAAATTTTAAGTGCATTTTCCTATGTAGAAAAGAATGCCTAAATAGTATCATTATCATATGCACTGCTTTAGGTCCTCTATGAATTTTCAGTTTGGTTTTGAACATCTAGCAGTGGCCTTGGAGGAAAAAGTGGCAGGAAAAGGATATTCCTTCTTTATTGGGCTTCAGCAATAGCTGGGCATTAAGAAAATTCTGTGTACCAATCACTTCAGAGGAGAATCTGAAGGTATATTCAAGTTCAGAGAAAGACCATTCTCAACTGGTTTGAGACATTTTCCTTCCCTGTTTATTTTCTGATTTTTGCTGTATTTTGTCCTTTTTTCTTTTTGCTGTGCCCTTTACATGATCCACCTGCTATGAGACCTTCTACTCTGTCCTGCTTGGCTGGTTTCCCCTTTACTTCCACATCTCTGGAATGGGAGCACAGGGAAATATTCACAGCTTGGCAAGCAGCCACAGGAATTGCTCTGTTTGCCCCCAGATTTCAGAACACCCAGGATATTTTGAGTACTGGAGTTAGTTTGTCACTAACTTCCACTGATCACAGATATCTCAGTTTTGATTTGAGTACAGAATAGCAGAATTTTTTTCAGTGAGAAAGCTATAATTGTAAATAGCAATCCAGAAGTAATTGTATTTTAAAATACTCTTCGTTCCTCAGTGAGTTTTCATAATTGCAGAGAAGTTATTGCTGTGTTTCCACACCCTAAATAATCTGTTTTTGTTTCCTTGTGGCACTGCTGCTCTGTATTTAGGGACATGAACACAGCACACAGAAAGACATTAAAAAAAAAAAAAACAAAGAGCAAACAATTCAGGATATTTTCTTTTTGCATATACACAAATATTCAGTCTTGGAGTTACCTTACTGCTTCAAAACTTGTGAAGAGCATGTGTGAGAGGAATGTACTGCAAAATTAAGAGAAACACGAATCAGTGAGGGAGAGAAAGGTGAGTTGAGCCAAATCTCATGTTTTTCCATTTCATTTCTTTGTTCCTGCATTCTGGTCTTGTTGCTGATGTCTTGCTGTTCTAATTGCCTTTGGTTCTCAGAGTAACTATCATTTTAGGCCATCCAGATGAAATAAATCAGGATGTCAAGTAAAGGAGAGTCAAAGAATCTAGACAGGAGAGAGCATTAAAAAAGGAAATGGTTCCTATCAGGAAATCTGTTGGGCAAATGTTGATAATTAATTTGCACCAAGATCGTGTTTTGCACCTGTATCTGTAAATGCTTTTATTGGACTATTAATTGATATCTTCATGCATCCTGTTTAGCTCTGACTTTCCTCTTCCTAGCATGTTTTAGTGGGAGCCAAAACCAATGATTTTTGCTATAGGTGCAAATTACTGCAAATTTAGTTTATTCAGAGTCAAGTGATATCACTGGGGTGTAACAATGCCAGAATGGTGGAGAACTGAGAGCAGCTAAACAACTGAAACACCAAACGTATTTGTGTTCAGACTTGTCTGAAGAGAGTTCACAATATCCAGAGATGCTAATAGCTCTTCACAGCTTGGTTGTCACCATTATTTGTTTCTCTTTCACTTGTGACTGCATATGATTTCAGAATGTCAAGCTTGCTCCTAAATGCCTCCCAGATATGATGGCATTTTAGGAAAAATGAAGCTTATTGCAGAGGAGGGGAATATTTAGATCTGGTATGAGTAAAGATAGCTAAGATTAGGGGGAAGAAAACCTAAGTAGATCAATTACCTGTTTATTCCTTCTTTTCCTGTTCATATGTGTTTGAATTTCTGTTCATTTAATTTAAGTATTCAAGATAGTTTTATGTGTAAGTCCCTTTTAGGAATGCTAACGTTCATAACAGCTTTAAACTTTGAACCAGAGGTCTTTCTGTAGTGACAAAGTGCATTTGTTTTTAAATGGGTAATATTTTAGAGAGAGATCTCTCTATCTCTCTATTAGTTTGGAAATTAGGTTAGAGGTGCCAAGTATTTCCCTCCCACTCATGTCTCACAGTACCATAAATTACATTTAAGGGCTCATCCAGAAGCCAATCCAATTCAACCCCCTGTTCAGAAAAGATCTAATTTAGATCAGTTTTCTCCGGGCCATGACTAGTCAAATCTTCAACACCTCTGAGGACAGAGGTCCCACAACTTCTCTGGGCCTCTCTTCCAGTATTTTACCATCCTCATGGAAAAAAAAAACAAAAACAGCAAAAAGATGGTCTTATCTCAGCACACCTCCAAAAACATAGAGCTCCAGTGTCTGTGTATTCTCTGATCACTGAAGTTGGTTTCTGCCCTCTTTCCTAACACTTTGGGAACCTCTCTTGACTTTTATTGACCTGGCAAGCTACAGGTCATCTGAGAAGGAAATATTAAGATAAGTTCCATTATATTTGCTCCATGTCCAGGAGCAAAATCCATTGTCACACAGCAATGCTCTGTGTGTGGGTGGAGTAAAGCTTTCCACCTGCTGGGAAAATTCCCATTAAATCCTCCAAGCATATGAGGATTTGCTGCTTTATTGCCATAAACAAATAACATCTTCTGCACAGCAATCCTGATATTAGATTTTTGCATTTAAGTGCAAAGAGATGAAGCAAAACTTTACAGCAGTTCAGCTTTGAAGAGGCTGATGGCAATCCGTGGTTTTCAACTTTCAAGGGAATTGCCTCTGACTCCCACTTTTTCCTTTTTTTTTGTGCTCAGTGAGAGCTGTAGGTGAGTGGTTTGGAGTTTTGCTGACACACCAACACCTATAAAATAATATGTTGTACTGATGCGTGAAAAGCACTCAGCATTAAGTTCTTGAAATAATCAATTATTTAGCAGCTCATCACATTTACTGTCCACTGAAGGATCTTCAGAGCAGTAATAAGGTCACTGCAACCAGATTCTCTGCTCTTGGCATTTCATCTACAAAGCCTGCACACATCCACCAACAAAAATCCCCAAAAAACCCTTGTCTGCAGTTTGGAATCTGTTCTAGTCTCAGCAGGAGATGATTGCTTTTTAATTCTACCTACCTGGATATCTGCTTGTGCAATGAAGTCCTCTGGCCGAGAGACCTCTGGTCATTAGAAGCAGTGGCTGTATTTTGACTTCCTTGGCCTTGAATCAGGCCTTTGGAATGGTGTTGGATATTCCCTACTGTGTGGAAAAGCTGCTTGGAAAATTGCATTCAAGGAGGTTTGGGAAGAAGCCTTTCTGGGTTAAAAAAAGGATATGTTTTAAGCATTTTATGGCACATCTTCCCTAGGGGAAGAGAGATGCTATTGGAAGAACAGCAGGCATGAAATGCATCTGAAATATTGGCATTTACAAATTATCAGTATTTCCTCTTTTTTTTCCCCCAAATTTTCTTTTTAAAGCGGAAAGGAATAATCTTTAAGGATCTGTGATTCACAATTGTTGTTTATTTTGCTAGACTTCTCAAGCAGCGTGCATCCACTGTTAGTGAGAGTGTGTGGGACTGGAGAATTATCCTTAGGAGGGTGGGTGAAGAATTATTTCATGCTGATCATTAGATGAAGGGTATGGAAATCAGTGAAATCTGGAGCAGGGCTCTGGAATGACAAATGCATTTGGTGTTGGCTGTGACTTTGTGCTTTCCTGTGCTCAGTGAAAATGCAGCTGCAGCCAGAGCCCAGAGTTGGGCAGTGACTGTCTGTCCTTCCTCATGGGCACAGCCAAATTCTGCAGTCCTGCCTTCATTTGCACTGCTCCACATTTTATAAACATATCTTATGTTTATTTTATAAACATAAACATGCTAAAAAAGTGGGAATTTATGTCCTTTTTCTTCCTCCTTCCCACGTGTCCTCTGCGAGGCACGAGGAGGGTTTGAAACTCAGTTTGCTCTAATCCAAGATCTTTTCACAACAGAAGTTGAAGTGTTTGATTGCAGCTTCAGCTGCTTGATGTAGCTGGTTGATGGCAGCAGGAGAACCCACAACAGAATGAAGTGGGATGAGGAGATATGGAGTTGTTAAACTGAGAAAATAGAAGAAAAGCAGGCATTATTGATGTTCCTCCTTATTTTTAATGTGCTTGTATTAAATATCAATAGCTAATAGTTATTCTAGATAAAAATATGTGACGATTTCCAGAAAAATCTAAGGGATTCATGCAGAATAATCAAAGCCCAAGTTAGACTTTCTTAAGGTTATAAATGCAAGCAGGAACAGATGTATTAACTTGTAGTCAGACAGGCTGCTTGGTTGACAAAAAGTGTGATGTATGGAAGTGGTGAGAATCCTGCACTGAATGTCAACAGAGAAGTATTTATTGGCACTACATTGCATTTGTGGATGCAATTCCACAGCCCAAATATGGTGCCATTTAAAAATGCAGGGCTAGAAGTCATTAAATACAAGTAGGATGTTTGAAATACAGCTTTCTCTTAGGGGGTTCTAGCTATTTATTGAAGTTTGTCACCACAAAGCTCCACTAGAGCTGGTGAATTTACCGTAAAATTGTTTTTTTATTATTTTTAAAATTATTTTTTGACTGACTGAATCAGTCAAAAGCAACAAGAGGTGTGGGTAAATGTCAGCTCAAGTTTACAGGCCACAATTCTAGAACCAAAGCAAAACATTCAGGCTGATCTGGGGGAAAAAAGTGACCTTGTTAATAAATAAATCGGAGGTAATACGGCTACTGTCAAGGCCTGAAATAATCTGAATATTACACAGATGTAATAAATGCAATTTCTTGTTGTACCTTATGTGCTGAAATGGCTCACGGTGCTGCAAGGTCTGATCAACAGTGAGTTAAAGATTTGCCCCTCGTGAGCCTTTGTAGAAAGCAAAACCTCTTATCTGCAGTATTAGAGTAGAAAAAACCCCTAAACTGTGAGTTTGTGCAGGGAAAATTCAAGTACAGGGCTTTCTTTGTCCTTGATATGTCTGATAGGAAATTTAGACCTCATTCGCATATTAGGCTGTGGTTTCATACTTTGCACTGGGAATATAAAAGAAAATTATAGAACCCAGCAGGAATGCTCATTTATGGGGGGGGAAAAAAATAAAAGCAATAATTAGAACAGGAATTAAATTCTTGTTCTGCTGCAGACCATGGTGGTTTTCCTGTTGATTCCAGTGTGACAAAATTCCAATCAGAATCACAAATGAGTCCATAAAAAGTTTGCACAGGGAAATAGCCTTTCCTCATCTTTCTTTCCATATTTCCTGACTCTCAGGCCGATCTGCAGTTGTAAAATCTTCTATCCCATTAAGCAAATCAGGTAAACATGGTCTGCCTAAATGCATGTATGAACAAAATGATTTTTCCATGGTTTTAAGCTAAGCTGTTTCCTCAGATATCTACATTAATCTTTAAGCTAAGGAGAGAGTAAATGGGAAGTGCTGGTGCATGTGGTTAAATATTTATTAAAGTAGATGTGGAAGTAAATGAGGAAAGGTAAAGAAAATGTGAAGACCTAGAGGGGCAGTAGTGTTTACATTAATCTAAATCTGAAGAATTTCAGCAAGAAGAAAAAGACTCATTTTTTTTCTTCCTTGATTGGTTTGTAGCTGTTTAACTATTACAGCATATTGGAAGATTTTTGCCTCTCCCCTGAGGTTTGAGACGGAGATGAAATTACCACAATATAAAAAACCACTGAACTCAACTACAATAATAAAAACATCCAGACCAGCAACCCCCCAAAAATCCTTCATGCTGTGCCACAAAGCGCTTATCAGTTTTTAAGTTCTTATACAAAGGACACAAACCCTACTGGCTTCTGGTGAGGCTTGTGCTTCTAATCTGTGCTGATGAAAATCCCAACCTGCTGTGGATTTGTCTCTCACCAACATCCCTCTTAGTGCAGAGATCACTTGTGCTTAACCCATGTTTTCAACTTCTTCTGGGGGTTTGTCTGTCTGCAAGGAGCATGGTCCTCCTTCACAGGCATTGGGAATTCTTGGCTTTCTGTCAAACTGAGGCAAATTCTGAGGTTTGCAGCTCCTTTGCTTTTGGCAGAAGTCTTTGAAGGAGCACAGAAAATCAGTGTGACTGCTTGAGTCACTGACACCACCCTTTTGGGAAATCCTCCCTCTGTGAAAACCTGATTTGCAGCACTTTCAGTGACTTCATCCTCAGAGAATTTGTAGAGTCCAAGGTTGAGGCACTGTCTGATGAAAAGACAATGATTATATGACTGGCTGGAAACGTCTCCTTGGTATTTTTTTAAAAATGGAGACAGACTGGGGTGGAGAGGTCTCTGCATCATCTCAGGGCACATAAATTTCACTGCTTGGGCTCCTGTTGTCATGCAGCTGGAGAGTCCTACCATGTGTTCTGCAGCATGTGCAGGAGAATAAATTCCTTTATGGTATACTTGTAAGCTTTATCTGAATTTATTATGTTCTTTTATGCTACAGATTGTGTTGATGAAAATGTCGATGAAAGCAAACAGAACTGTCCCTGTTGCCTTTTCAGGAAAGCCCATTTTTGTGAAGTTTGATCAGCATGAAACATGCAGTGGACAATCTATGGCAGTCAACAACAGACAAAGATGAAATGTGGATTTTTATTTTGCACCTACTTCCCATTTAGGAAGAGAAGCTCAAGTGGTTTGTCCATAAATGAACATTGTCTGAAATAGATGCAAATAGCTTTTGAGTTCCCTTCAAGAGTCCTCCTTGCTATTCATTCCACTTTTGGAGATTGTTCTCAGACTGATTCCTGTGCTTGGGCAAACCCAGATATGCAAAGACAAGGAAATAAATTTTAAAAAAAGGTTATTCTATTTCCATGGCAACATCACTTCTCATTCTGCAGGTAAAACAGCTGCCAGTCACTCCCCTCACGAAAGGAATGCTCCTGAAGGCTCTTCATACTCTAACATTTGGCCAAAAATAACTTGGCATGCCACAGTTTTCCCACAAACCCGGAGAGAGATTGAGATTAAACTGACTGGCAAGCAGGCTGTCAACTTGTTTAGTGTCCCCATGCTAGGAGGAAGAAAACAGTCCCTGAACATTTGAGAGGGAAAAGATGGGATGTTTATGGTTGGCACATTATTTTCATGGCCTAAAATGTGAAATATTTATGCCATTGAAAGGAATATGAAATATCTTCGCTCTCATTCACCCCAAGGGCGCCAGGTAATTTGTTTTTCAGCAGAAAACTGTTATAATTACATACATTCTGATTTAGAATTAATTAGCATTTTTTTGAAGTTCTGGTGGCAAAACTAGGCAGCTCCTTGAAATTAATTCTAATGGAAGTAAATCAGTTTCTCTTAGACTTTGTGGCGGTGTTTTCTGAGAGAGAACGAAATTATTACTTTCATAACCATTTTATGACGACGTTCTGTCAGTAATTAGATATTACTACCCGACACTAAAATTGGTATCACTGCTACCTGTCTTCAGGAGATCTTAATGTGGAGCAGGTGTTGCAGGAGCTCTTCATAGGAGTATTTGAGAGGAGGCAGGCAGAAAAAAAAGTAGGGCTTTTTTTGGCAAGTGCAGAGGAAGTGTTTAGACCTGTAATTACAACTGATTAACTTAATTAAAAACTGAGACAGACAATCCTGAGTTGATTTTTTTGAAACCTGTGCAAATAGGCCGTCAGGAAGGAGTTGGTGTGATGGTTTTTTTAATGGTTGTCGTGGGAAAGTGAAAATCAGCTCAAGCTAGAGGAAAAAAGTTTGCATTTTACCACTTAAACCTGGGTAGAAATGAAAGGATTCCTGAAGGCCAGTGGTTACAATCAGTATAATTAAAATTAAGAAAGGAAATTATTTAAATAAATGATAGGGGGTTTTTTTTGAGAGGGAGATTCTGCCTTTGTTTATTATCAAAGCTCTGCAGATCAGCAGTCCAGTTGGGTTTATTGGTGTGTTCTTTCTTCATGAAGTAGCTGACCTGCCCGATGAGTTAAACTTGGGGAAAAGTTAGATTTAGGCCCACAAAACCAGCTAATTTAGGGTCACGTTGGAATTAGGGTTTGAAAACCTCTCTGTGGATTTTGATAGATTTATGCATCATTCTTGCCTTCAATTTGAAGCACCATGAGAATCCTCAGGTAGTTGAAAGTTCATTCACAGACTGAAATGTTCCAAAGCTTCAGAAGAAAAGACTGTTTACACACAGGCATGAAAAAGCAGCCCCATGTTATTTTTCTTTTTTATGTGTTCATCACTACTTTTGGATGATATTAAAATATTCTAGGGTGTATTTAAACCACTGGGAATGGCTTTTAGTAGAGTGATGTATTAACTGTGTGTTTTTCATCTTAGCTTTTGGCTTTCTCACTAATTTTTTGATAATGCTTGATGGTTTTGATAGTGTAATTTTTCATTTGTAGTATTGATTAATTAACTTCTGGCCAATTTGGGTTTACTTTTACCTATAACACAGCAAAGACTAGAACACCCACTTTGATGATTTGAAGATGTTGCAAATATTTCCACCTAAACACTATCAGATTCCCTGGGGAATCTTCTGCACTGGCATTATTTCAGTGAATGTATTCCTTTGGGAAATCTGCCTTCAAAACTCTTCTCACACACACACCTTGGGAATTCATCCAGGAGTACTAGAGTGGCTTATTTTGGTTTTAGAGCTAATATACACAATGACTGTGGGTTTAAAAAGTATCATTATGTATTTTACTTGTGGCCTGTGTTTCTGGGAGTGTGTACTGGATCTTTTCTTATGGATCTTTTATTTATTTTATGATGTGAGGGGAGACACAGGCGTGCCTTCAACACAGCCCTTCCAGTGGGCAATCCAGAGGGATAATCCTGGAATGCTCTCCCCATTAGGCAAGGATGATTAGTTTCTACCAAACTTACAAACACAGCACGAGAACAATATGCAAAGAAGGCAGAAACCTTTCCAGGGAATCCTGACTGCTGGCAGTCCTTGTTTCCATGACTTGTAAGTCACCTCTCTCCTGTTGTTTAAAGGAACATCAGGCAGTTCCCATCTTGTTCACACCATTAGATGCTGCCATCGACCATTAGAACTCACATCAGTGCAACCTGGATGGTTTTAATGGGATCTGTAAATACAGGAGGAATTCAGAGATGGCAGCTCACATTTTGGTAATGTGCCATTAAAACGCAGAAGGAAGAATAATAGGGAAAACAGCAGGGCCATTCATTCACCTCGTTTTCATTAGGAAACACAATGTGATGCATCTCTGGTCATCCTGAGGAAAAACAACCTTGTCAAGCAAAGTCTGACTCCTTTAAGCAGAAGTGACTTTGGTTCTGCAGGATGCTCAGAAAGCTGCAGCTTCTCATTCTGTTTCCACAAAACCAAAATATTCTTATTGTTCTTCTTGCTTTCCGTAGAAATTTTATATCCTTTTTATTTGAGGGGCCTCACTGTATTTTGTCTGTTGAGTACTGATATTTGGCATTTCAGTGTTCTGAGAAGTAGAGGTGAGCCATGAGCTCTGCTGGAAATTATTAATTTCCTTCATAAACGTTTAAGCGATTCAAAATGGAAGTCAACTGCAGATATTAAAATGCATTTAAAAAAAAAAAAAGGGAAAAGAGCTCTCTCTTAAATCAGTTAGGAAGGAGTTCACATGTGGAATACTTGGAATTGGGGCACCTGATGGAGATTGAGCCCCTGTGAGGTGTTCACCCCTTGGCTGGTGCTGTTCTGGGGTCGAGTGAGGATCTCCTCCTGCCTCTCTCTCCCACCAAGGGCAAATATAGATTTCCACTACTGCTGAGCAGTTTGCACTCTTCAGTGAGTGACTGACCTAGATTTTCCTGTGGATCTTCTTGCATGGCATGGCTTAAAGGCTGTAACCTCATCCTCCCTCCCCAGGCCACAGATCCCATCCTCTCCAAGGCAGAATGTCGCTCTCAATTTCTCTAATCTCCAACCCACGACGTTGCAAAGCCATTTTTATCTCCTTGTTTCTCTGCCACTGGGTAGTTCTCTCTCCTCCAAATACGGGCAAGAAAATAAATCCCAGGTCGGTGTAAATTGTTTTAATGGAATTGATGGACTATAAACGAGGGTTAACTGATGGGTAAGAGGATGCAATATAGAAATACATGAAAATATTATTTTATGCCAGGTGGTGAGATGTTAGACATAAGATAGAATGGACATATAAAGACAAACTTTTTCTGAAAGAACTGCCCCAGAATAGCTGCCATTTGCTTAAGAAATAAACCCAAGCAGCAAATTTAAATATGTTTGCCTTAACAAACCTTAACAGAATTTTAAGTGCATAGGTCTTAGGAACCCCAAATACTTAGTGTTCCATATTCTCTACCAAGCCCCTCCTTTCCCCTCAGAAAACATTTTATTTTGAGTAGTATTTCTTTTAAAGTTGAACTTTTTTTCAGGGATAGCCTAATTGTTGCCAAACTAACATGTCACATTTTCCCCATGGGATATAATAAAATGATTGTAGCAAATTCATAATAATGATACACATTCTGCAAAACAAGAGCACAGTTTAAACACAGGAAGAGTGATCACGGGGAAGATAAGGTAAAATGTATTGAACTGCAGCATTCACTAGTAACAGAAAGCAGAATTTAAAAAAAATTCTACAATTCTACCAATAAAGTAATTGCAGTAACATATTAGATTTATAGGGAAAACATGATTGTGTAACAGATTTAATGTTATGTTTCTATTATACATTTTCTAATATAGCCATCCTTTTTCATAACAGAAAGAAATATGTTTTTCTTTGAAATCTACTTTTCCTTCCCTTTTTGGCTGCAGAAAAAGTGAAAAGGTCACTTTCTTTTATAAAATAAATATCCTGGTAATCTGTGACTTACTAAAACAATTTTTCTTGGACCCAATTCCCTCAATCTCCCAGGTGCTCAATTAACAGGACTGCGTTCACTGCGTTCACATGATGTGGACACAAATTAAAATTTGTGTTAATAGAGGTCAGCCTATGAGAGGTTGATAGCTTTTCCTCACTGTGAAGCAAGGCTGGACTTGTAAACTGTGAAATGTGTTCCCTGAAGGATTCAGTTCCCTGCATTCCCAGCAGAGAGAGCTTTGGGATCTGAGTTTCCTTGCTGTGTGGTTTATTGGAGCCCATTTTGGTGTTGGCTCAGCCCATCCTGGTCTCTGACACATCCCTGGTGGAGACTGAAACTGAGAAGTGAGAGTTTGTGGCAGGACAATCACAAGAATTCAAATGCACTCTGCAAGACTTTCCTGTTCCTTCTTCCCTGTTTTGCAGAGCCATCATTTCAGGTGCACATTAATCTGGTCTGACAAGGAGTCGAACTGAAAATAAAAAAAATCCAAGCATATCAACATGGCCATTAAACCAAGTTCTCTGCAGAGCAATGCACTCAGCAGTTAATTACCGCTGAATCTTCCTTGACCTTTGACCTTTTCATCTCTTGGCATTTTTGCACATTTTTTCCTGGCTGAAAGCAAGAAGCTAAAGAAGCTGCTCAAAATCCCCCAATCACACAGTTCCATTAATTGCTTTTCCTTCAGGTTAAGGATGTGTGGGTTAGCTCTGGTGTTTGGCACTTGCAATGTCTCATTAGGACCAGCTCCTGGAATATAAGCTCAACTGTCTAAATTGAGCATTCTTAATTACTTGGAATATTCTTTTCCCCCTTCCTCGAGAGCAAGTGGAGTGTTGCTGTTATTGTCTCAGTGCACGAGTGTTGGTGGTAGAGATAAGTCTGTAACAAAGCCCTGACAGGAGTAATTCGTCTTCAAGATTAACGGAGCAATTCTGCGCCTTGGTTATGTATTAATGAAACACGAGTGTGGTACATGGTAATGAATGTTCCTCCAGCAGCCTGAAAAGATGCTTTGCTGCAGCACAAGTCCTCTGAGTGTGGTTGTTTCCATTCACCCTGAGAGCCTGTCACCAGTTTTCCTAATTTATATCATCATGTGTCGCCATGCACTTGAATGAAATTAAGGCCAAATGTTTATTTTTGCTTATTCTCATTAATTGCAAATATACGTTCATCTCTTACTAATCAGGAAAGTGGGATGTTAGAATATTTTTCTTGCTGGTCCGTGAGAAACTGCAAATGGCAATAAGAGGGTTTTGGGTGTCTTTAATTATAAGCACTGTTTGTCACTGTCACTGGTCAAGCCCCAAGTGACCTTGTCTGGTGGGTGGAAGTCCCAGGGGAAGAGTTTAATTGGAGTATTGGAAACTGAAAGTTACTCTCTGCCCACCGTCTGTGCACTGGGCTAGTTGAGTGCTGCGAGGAGGAATGAAATGAAGGAAACTCAACCTGGACAACACCATCACAGTGAGATTTTAGTGCAGTAAATTAGAGAGCCAGTTAAAAAAAAAGAAAAAGCAGATGTTACTGTTGGGAAGACTGCCATCTTTTCAAAATGATGGAAAAGCAATTTAGGTTAAGTCCCTTGTTTCTAAAGATTACAGAGTATTTAGTGTGAAATTCATTAACAGCTTGGGGAAAGAGCTACCACTTCTTTTGGCCCAAAGGATTTCTGCAAAGTATCGTAGCAGTAAGCAACTTTTAAAAATTAAAGAGGTGAAACTCCACAACTTTAATTGAAGCTCAATATTTTCCATGGTTTCTAAGGGGTTTGACTTGCTGATTCTACCCAAACCCTCTACCTAGTTTTAAAGATTAAAAAAATATACAATGCCAGTGCAATAGGATTTTTTTTGTTGCTCAAAGATGTGATTTTTCTTCTTTTGAAAAGATCATTTCAGAAAGAATGCTGATTCCATCACTGGTGTTATATACTCAAACCTGCATTTATCACCAATGAGTATCACTCTAAAAGAGTATTTTCAAAATAATAAGAATGGCAAAACTCTGGTCTCTTTCCTAGAGTTGACAGATAATATAGAAATATACAGCCAGCTTTATCACCAAACCAGATCTATCACTACTAACAGTCTTTGGGGAATCCCTGTGCATACAGTCATAAATTGTTGCTATCATGTTCATCATGGGTAGGACGGAGAAAAAGTTCTGGGATACAAAGATACTTTTAGTTTGTAGCTGGATGAGTGAGACAACTTTTGGAAATTAGGAACGAGGAGATTAGAAAAAGACAGAGAAAGACAAACAGGCCATGCTCATGTTATGAAAAATGAGCACCTGCCTTCCTTTCTCTTCAGAAAGGAAAAAAATTATTTACACATTCACCAAAAGTGAGACAAAGTCCTTGAATTAGGCTGAAGAAAAGCTCATTATTTTAAAGGGATGCCCATGACATTACATAAGTAAACTTAGGCAAAAAGTCACTGGGGAAGTCCTGCTGACATTGTTTTTATTTGAATTGTGATGTCTCAAGCCTTGCAATGTCTCGAGATTTTATTTGCTTTCAGCTTTGGAACAGCAAATAAAGGACAAGAGGTTCAACCACAAAAAGTTCCTTCTCCTACCGTTTTCACCCATTAGGTGTCTGCAACCTCCAAAATGCCATCTCTGCAAGTGTAGAACATCGCAGGGTTTTAAACAGAATTGGAACTTTCTTTGGAAAAGTTTTCCACTTTAAATTTCATGGTTTTTTCGGAGGTATGTGACATGCTAAGTATCAAAGCTCTGCTGGGTAAGACTAAAGATGTGTCAGCTCAATGAGAAAATGAGCACTTGCTTGCTTGCTTATTCTAATTATTGCATGACAGTGATAAGAGGCAGCACTTTCATGTCAGAAATTTGTTAATAGTTTTCCTTTGGTAATTCAGAATGGTTAATGACTAAAGTAACTGGAATTTGCCTGTCAAAGTTGTACTCCCAGCCGAGGCTGCTGTGTCTGCAGTAACACAAGAGGTAGATCAAGTCAAAATAATTTGTATAGTAAGTTATTGATGTTCTGATGTAAGCCTTCAGGACCAAAAAAGACAGAGAAAGGAAAAAAAAAATAATGAGGAAAAGAAATTAGATATTATGATATGTGAGAGGACTATGTACTTCCAGAAATAGTAAAGGTGGAAGGAATTAATTATTATCCAGTTTTCCCTGCTGGATACCGTAAGCCATATAATTTAATGTAGATCTCTATAACTACAGTTTAACTCAAGTATTGAAATATGTTTGTTTCCTTGACACTATTAAAGTTGAGATAATAATTATATTTCACCTCATATTTCAGTGTAATTAAGTTTGAATTTACATTTTCTCTTCTATGCATATATATGCAAATATACGCAAATCTAACCTACAGTAATAAATAATGGTCAAGTGGAAAAACACTGGAAGAAGGAAAAATATTAATTTCTTCCATGAAAACTGTTGAAATTTGGGCTGGGGAATAGCAGTCTCTTGGCTTGGCTGCAAACTTAATAATGGAAGAGAAAAAAAGTCCCCTATTCTAATGAAATTTTGAAAATGATCTGTTGGACTCATACTGGAGTAGCACAGTGAGGACAGTGAGGCACTGCTTTTCCCAAACCCTCTGAATCTTGATGTTGTGAAATAGGTCACGTGGATGTGAGTGTTAATTGACATCACTAAAATAAGGGAAACAGCAGGGGATTGGAATCTCAGACCTGGGTGGGAATGACAAAGCTTCCCTGCTGCAGGGAGAAAACAAATAATGGAGGAAAAGCAGGGAGGAGAAGTGTCAGCCCTGCCCTGGTCCCGAGGGATGCAGGCACTGCCCAAAGTGCTGTGGGCACTGAGGACCTCCCTGGCAGTGAGCAGGTGGCCCTTCCATTACAGAATTCCAGAATCATCAAGGTTGGAAGAGTCCTTAGGATCAGCCAGTGCCATCCCAGCAGCACCAGCATCACCCAAACCATGTCCCCAAGGGCCACATCCAGACTCCTCCTGAACACTGCCAGAGACAGGGACTGCAAACCTCCCTGGGCAGCTCATTCCAAGGCCTCACCACTCTGACGGGGAAGTTTTCTTTCCCAATATCCAACCTGAGCCTCCCCAGGTGCAATATCAGGCCAATTCCTCTCCTCCTTTCCCTTGGGACACTCAGCACAGCCTGACCCCCTCACTGCCCCTCCTGTCAGAGTTGTGCAGAGCAATGAGATTCCCCTCAGCTCCTCTGCTCCACACTGAGCTCCTTTCCCAGCTCCCTCAGCCATTCCTCACACATTCCAGACCCTTCCCGAGCCCTATTCCCTCCTCTGGACACTCTCCAGCCCCTCAATGTCCTTTCAGAAATGAGGAACCCCAAACTGGACGCAGGAGCTGAGGTGTGACCTCACCAGAGCAGGACAGGAGTGACAGAGGGCACTGATCACTTCACACACACTTGATGGCAAAAAGGGAGCTCCCAAGAAAAATGAAGAAGCACTTCAGAAAAGGAAACTAAAAGGATCAGCTGAAAATCTTTGCAGGTGTCATGGCTCCAGCTGAAAGATCACATATTGGAGACAATGTCATCTGTTCAAAAGCTATCATCTATCAAATGCTGCTGTGGTCAAAGAGGCTAAGGGAAGATAACAAAACAAAGAAATCATCCTTCAGAAATGTAATATTATGTCCAAAACCAGAAAACAGGGAATAATTTAACCTCTGGTAGTTTTTATTGTGTGGAAATATAAAATGTCAGGCAATGAAGATTTTTATAACCAACTTGAAAAGGTGTTGACAAAAGAATGCATTTATTTACAGATACAACAGAAATAAAACTTCTGCCAGAGTGTACAGAGAGCCAATAGACTAGGAATGTGTTAAGGGGCTGCTAAGAGAAGATAAGGCTGTACCAAAAAATCCCACAAAGGATCAGTTGCCAAAAAAGTGGTCTGTGAAACAAATAGGCAAAGGGAATATTACCAACCAGACACTCAAAAGCACTCAAATATCAAAAAAAAAAAAAAAACCAAGATAACATAAGAATCACCAAAAGGCATCAAGAGAAACCCAAAACTGTTGAGGAAGAAGAGTTCTGCACCTGTATAAAAACCTAAGAAGCAGGTCACGATTTTAAGAGACTTTTTTGGGAAGTCACCAGCACGAGTGTGAGAGGTATGAAGGGTGGGTGGCAGAGGCTCAGGATAAATTCAGAGAAATGCGACGCAGTGGCTTCTTATGGATCTGCTTGTGCAGACAGAATTATCCTATAGTGTAAAACTTAATTACTATGTAGTGTAGACAGGAGATGACAAAATCCCAGGTGCCACGGAAGATGTGGTAACAAATTAATATTCTCTTTCTCCCTCCTTTCCCCCCCAAAAGAACGAGCTATCAGATTGCATTATCTGGTGGTAGATTGGAATGAGCAATGGGATGCAACATCCTCACACCTCGCATAATTGAGCTGAGAACCTTATTGCACAGGATGTCACAGGCACTACAAATTTACATGGATTTAGAAAGGGCCTGGACGAATTCATGGCAGGAAACATCCCACTGGGGACTGTTCAATGCAGAGATGCCATCAGAAGCTCAGGAGGCCTCTAAGCTACAGAGTGAGAGAGAATGGGAGTGTTCTGAAATATCAGTATGTGCTTGCCCTGTTCTTACAGTCTTTATTAGGCCATCTAGCACCATTCACCAGCAGAGACTGGATGAGCTGATGCAGTCTGGCTGCCTCTTTTTAACATATATATATATAAATATATTTTAATGAAACGTCTGGCTTTTATTATGATTTTTAATTTTTTTAATCGCTGAGAAAAGGAGCCCCTTTATGCAGATGATCAAATATCAAAAATGCAGAAGACACAGATCCAGGTCCTTCCCTGTCAAAAGAGAATCAATCCCATACTATTTACCTGTTCAGGTGGAAACCCACAGTGACAGGTATAGGCTAATTTAAGTTCATAGGAATGTAAAGTACATTTTTTGTCTCTCCTGTTGACACTTTCAAGTTCTGTAAATAAGGAAACGTTCAGTAATGCACATTCTGGAACCACTGAATCCTCCTAAATGATTTTTGAAACCACTATAACAGAATCTCAGCTTCCCTCTCCACCTCTCTGCTTCAGTTGCTACTTTAATATTTTGAGATGAGTGTGAAGTCAGAGCCACCTTAAAAAAAATACTCCCGAAAAACCCCAACAGCAATGGACAGGAGACTTATTGCAGATGTGAAAGAATTATCACCTTCATTCAATCAGTTACGCAAAGCAGAGAAAAAAATCCAAATATGCTGACAGGCTGCTAGTCAGGGTACTCTCCAAGGATAGGAAGATTTGTGTTTTGAGCTTATTTAGCAAAAAAAGAAATCCATCATCTGTGTATTGAAGTGCTCAAATCACTAAACCACAATTCTGCAAAAATTAGCTTTTAAAACTTTTTCTTCATTTATGTGAAAATTTTTGGTGAATTTTGGTGAATCAAGTTTGCAGCTAGATTGAGTCTGACCAGATTGGCTTTTCTTTGGCAAACATAGCATTTTCAGAAAATCCTTGCATTGATCTATTCAGAATTTTCTTATTCAGTGGTTCCAGGAAGAAAAAAATCCGACTTATTTCATTAGGATTAGAGTGCAAATCTAAGTTTTCCCATTTCTATCAGGAATTCCAAAACAAAGTTGTGTTAAACTCTAGTAGAGTTGTAATAATGAAACAGAAAATTTACATCTAAAATTTTCAAAGATATAAACAGGGGGAATGAGTAATCCTCAGAATTATGAATTATCACTTTAGTCCTGATTTTACAGTTTGAAATTCACCATCAGGTTGCTGGGGGGTTTTCTTTGTTTCTCCATGATCAATGCAAGGTTTTGTTACTTTTTCTTTGCATTGTGTCTTAAGTAATTGAAATATAAATGAAAACACAACTTGGCTTTAGGCAAAAGATAATTACATGTAATTTTTGATGAAAAAAATCTCAGCATAATCCAGGACATTGGACATTGGCCATAGCTGTTTGACTCTCCAAGGTTAGCCAGAACAAAATCCAGCAAAATCCATGCCAAGTAAAGTTTGGTGTGAAATCATCCATAAGGATCTGAGAAAGGATATTCTGTTCCTCTGTAATTATCTTTGTAGCAATGCATAATATTTGAATTTGAAATATGATGTTATGATCTCACTGGAAACTGCTGAAGTAAAAACTCATTTACAGAGCTGAACACTGAAGTGCCGACACCATGAAGTGTCATGGCAACTCCAGAGGGAGCTTTCAGCCTTCTTGGAAGTTGCTTGCTGGTGATAAAATTCTGGTATTGTTTGAAGGACTTCTGCACCCAAAGCAGAGTGGGAAGCAGGTCGAGGGGGGGAATTCTGTCCCTCTGTCCCTGTGCTGAGGTGAGAGCTCACCTGCAGAGCTGCTCCAGCCCTGGGGCTCAGCACAGCAAGGAGCTGGAGCTGCTGGAGAGAGTGCAGAGGAGGCCACAAAGCTGATAAGGGGACTGGAACACCTCCCCTTTGGAGACAGGATGAGAATGCTGTGATTGTTCAGCCTGGAGAAGAGAAGGTTTTCTGGAGACCTCACAGCACCTTCCAGTGCCTGAAGGGGCTAAAGAAAGCTGGAGAGAGACAATTTATCAGGAACTGGAGTGACAGGACAAGAAGTACTGGGTTGAAACTGAAAGACAGTTTAGATTAGGTGTTAGGAGGAAATTCTTCACTCAGAGGGTGGTGAGACCAAGCCCAGAGAAGCTGTGGCTGCCCCTGGATCCCTGGCAGTGTCCAAGGCCAGGATGGACAGGGCTTGGAGCAACTTGGGACAGTGGAAGGTGTCCCTGCCATGGCTGGGGTGGAATGAGATCATCTTTAAGTTTCCTTCCAACACAAACCATTCCATAACTCCATGACTTTCACTCCCGCAACTGCACTCAGGCCGCAATAAGAACATTATCAACCCAGCAGCAGCCAAGAAATCTCCTCAGGTTTTTGTAGTAGTGTTCATCTCTACTCAGTAGAAGGAGGTATTTCATGCCTCTTTGTTTTGAAGACTTGGAGAAAGGATGTTTGATCCCTGCACATGTCAATGCTCCCTGTTATTAAAGAGTCCTGGTGCTCTTGGAGCCCTTCCTGCAATGCAAAAGTTCCACAGGACAACTGACATTTTGCTCTTCAAGTGACTTGAAGCTACTGTGCAACTTATGATTGTGTTTTTACACTGGTTCACCTTGAGAAGGGAGTAAGAGAAAGGACTTTCCATGCTATGAGGTTTGTAGGTGAGGAAAATTAAGGTAGGAGAGAGTAAAAGCATGGTGGGAGTGAAGGGACTGTGGACATGCAAAGGTTCTGCTCAGGGGGAGAAACATTTTTACTCTTTTTTCCCAGAAGGCCAACACACTGTTCTTGCTAATATGAGGAAAGTTCCATGAAATATGCACAAGTGTTAATTTCCTAAATAATATCACATTACCACAATGCTTGGAGTGTTTTTTAGTGAAGGGAGTCAATAAAACAGGAAAAGCAGAGCTTTATTTGCACACATGGGCAGGCACAAAGCAGGATTTTTAACTGGCACTGGAGTAATGAGAGCAATCCCTGAAGAATGCTTCCTCCAGACCAGACCTTGAATATTTAATAATGGTGAATTACCAGAACCCTTCAACCATAATGAAGGAATAAGCAGGCAATTAGAGCAAACTGCAAATCCCTTGCCCTAAAAACCCTCCAGCATTTTAACTCTCTCTGTGCATATGCCATTCCCTTCTGATTTCTCCCACTTATTTAAAAATCACAGTGAGAAAAGGCTTTTTACCATCTCTTGGAAACCTTCCTCCATCCTTCTCCTTCTCAGAAACAGTATTGGTATCTTCTCTTGCAAAATTCAAAGCCACTACTGCTTACTGAAGCTTCCTATTGCATCTTGAGTTGGTATCACAGCCATTCTCATATGAAATGTGAGACATAATTCAGAAACCCACTTTCATCTGCAGAAAGTGCAATGTTTAATCCTTGCAGAATATCAGAAAAGCAACTCAAGTTGTCAGGAGCATCTGAGGACATGAACAGCCAGTGGTGTGTTGGCCTCCTTCCTGTTATTTAGTGGTTAGTTAGTGTTAGACAAACACAGCAAAGCTGAGAAACAAATGATTTATGTGTGCAGTGATAGCTACATCTAAAATATCTCTGAAATCCTTGGAAGTTTGGAATAGGCTGAGCAGATGAATGAACATTTGGACCTAAACTTGAAAATAAATGAGGAGTTTCATATATGGAACCATGGAATGCTTTGGGTTGGAAGGTATCTTAAAGATCATGTCATTCCACCCCCTGCCCTCAACAGGAACACCTTCCATTGTCCCAAGCTGCTCCAAGCTCTGTCCAGCCTGGCCTTGGACAATTCCAGAGATGAGACATCCACAGTTTCTCTGGGGACCCAGTGCCAGGGCCTCCCCACCCTCATAGGGAAGATTTTTTTTTCTAATATCTAATTCCCTGCCCTCTCTCAATTCGAAACCATTCCCCCTTGTCCTGTCACTACAGTAAATAGTCCCTCTCCATCTTGGTTAGTACCAATTTTTGTACCATTTGAAGAAATAAGTGTCCTGTGCATCAGATTTGGATTATTCTCCAGTGGGATCTGACCGGCTAGATTGCAGTCTTAAGATCTATTGGTATATGGAAAGAATGGGAAAAAAACCTCTCATGGCTTATGGATGTTACTGAAATGGAATTTAAAGGGAATAATGAAAAACTGCAACCAGACTGAGGAGGATTTAGATCATTTAGGTAATTGGGTCAACAGATGGTAAAGAGAGTGGTATAGAAATATGTAAAATAATTAGTCTGCGAAAAAGGAAACCAATCATCCAGCACACTGATGAGGAAACAAGTGCTGATAATTGTGGAAAAATCATTGAAATAATCAAGACAGTGCCCAGCAGTGGGGAACAATGCAAACAAGTCATTAGGCTGTGGTAGAAAAAGGATAAAGAGATAACAGGTGATCTAATTTCTGTTTGCAAAATCTGACTTTTACATCTGGTCATAGGATTAAGAAGCAAAATCAGTGTTTCCTTAGAAGTGATGCTTAAGGCCTTGTCTTAACAGAGATGTGCAACACTAAGTACACAATTTTTTGGACACCATCTTGTATTTTTATGTGCCATTGCTCTATGGGTGGTAGGAACAATATCATGGTTTTGGAGTGAGCATTTAATGGAATAGAGTAGCACAAATAGCAAAGCACATTATGCCATGCACAGAAGTTACTGTAGTTAAATTTATTCAGTGTGGCTCTAATTAAAGATTTTGAGATATTCAGAATCATGTTTGTTGTCAGAAGTACCTTGGTTTTGACACTGACAGGTGACAAACATCCACATTTAAAGAAATACAAATTAGGAGCAATAGTTTGGCAATTTCTAGTATTTATGTACTTCCAGATGGACTAAATTATCTGTTGTTTTAAGTTCTTAAGCTGTTGAGAAGCTCTGTACTTTGCTTTAGCCCAGGCTTGGGCACTGTGCCTTTTAACAGATGCAGGGAGAGGTTTTTTTATAAAACATTCCTTTTAAGCTTCATCTCTAAAGTCTGATTTCCTGTTGTCCTGAGACTGGATAACACATTAAAGAGATCTGCATCCCAAGTCCCTGTCAAAACCTCTTGTTTGTAGGATTTTACACTTAACGTGGGCAGACATCCCCCAAACTGTACCCAATTCAGCTCCACCTGGATGAAAATATGGACACAGGAGCTTGGATTGCCCACACCAGTCTGAAAAGCCATTTTTCCTGAGATAGAGGAAGGTGGGGAAGGTTGGTGGGGAGGAGAAAATGAAGGAAAACAAAGTCATGCTGTTGTTGGACACAACGGATTTACATGAAAAGAACTTTGGGACATGTGGCTCCTTATCCAATGTATTTTAGGGGTGTTGGTGAGAAACTGATGAGCAGAGATATGAAGGGGGATGAAATGAGCACTCCCATATTCCTGCATAGTTCCAAAGGGGAAAATAACCACCCAAAATGTAAAATATCTCATTTCCCAGGCTGTGGCTATGAAACAGACCGTGTGTTTTGCAGGAACATTGGACTGCTGGCCCTGCCTCATTAATTGCTGGCCATGATTTTTATTCCCATATCCTCTGCATGATATGTTTGAAGTGAACTCCCTTTCATTGGTGACTTCCCAGTACTTACCCATATATGTTGTTGAAAGTTTGTCTCTACATCTGCATTGCATTCTTAGGGTCTTTCTATTCCTTTTTTTAGGCTTCTGGTCTATCAAGGAAAAAGGATGTCTCTAGAAAGCAACTGATATTGACAGGATTATCCATGATTTGCAATTAAAACTTTTTATTGGAAAGGGCACGTTTGAATTCTAATTCCTTCTGTACAGGAGTTGGCTTAAACTTCATTTTCTGTAACCTGGAGAAATAATAATGCCCATAAATTCCCTATAGATATATATTCCTTTCTGTGCTCATGTGAAGTTGCATTTCCCATTGTAGCATTCAGAGAAGAAACGTGATATGTTTGATATCAAAGAGAATGAGGGGATTTTTGAAGATTTTTAAGAAACTGAAGTGATAATATTTATGATCTGGGTACTCCAAAGCATAGGTCACATTTATTAGAAGTTAATTTTATCAGGCAGGACATTCTAATTAAGATTTTTTGGATTTTTTGTCTTAAACCAGAACACATGAACCTTATCTACAACTTTTTATAAAATGAAGAGTTTTCCTTCTCTGCTCATCCTCTTGATCTGTAACAGAAAAAACTGTTACAAATGCTATTGTTGCTGTTTTATTTGTGAATCTTTATGTTTGCAGTAACTTTTCTAGACAGCAGATACAATTCTTTTCCCTTTCTCAATGTATTAATGCTTCCCTTGAGTTTATTGTGAGGTGTTATCTAAAATCACATGGCTGACAATGTTGTTTCCTCTTGCTTTTATAGACTTGAGGGAACAAATTGTGTTTCACAATCCACACTTCTGTCTTCTTCTGTAGGTAACTAGCAGAATATGCTGGAAGCAATTATTTTGAAGCAATTTTTTTATTGATGCAGAAAAGAATTTCTAGTTCTTCTGTTTCATTGACCTCAATTTCGTATCACATTATTGTGGTTATTTCAACACATTTTTGTAAAATTATTTTGCTAAAAATCATATTCCATCTAAAATGTGTTAGTTGAGGGCTCTGAAAGTCTCCTGTGATGATTATAATAATATAAAAATTATCACTTTTACACACCCCTGCATCTTGAAATTGCTATCAGCTTTCTTGCAGCATATTTAGATGTTTTTGCCTGTTTCACTCTTTTGACCATTAGGTATTGGAGATAAGATTTTTACTGTTTTTCCTTTAATCCTACTCTTTCCAGTTTATTGAGCCTTTCCTCAGAGGAGTTGTGAATGAAGGTGTAATAAGGAATAAAAGAAAGCCATTCATGGGCCTGTTTTAATGTTGGCAAAAACTCTTGGAGTTTCTTATTGCTTGAAATAAATCAATTTTTTTAATCTGTGTTCTGAGAGCGTTAATACTATTCTATAGCATTTAAATACCTCCTGTTTTTTCAGTAAATTGCCAGACTGGAATAATAATACTTAAATTGAAGGATCCCTCCCATTTGTACTTCCAATGACTAAACCTACTCCATGTTGCTACTTTCAACGAATTTAAACGTTAATGAGCAGTGTTGTCCCATGGATAAAGTTGTAGTTAAAGGATAAAAAATATGAGAACTCTGAGTGGAGCTGCCACTGTGGCTCCGTTGTGTCACCACAGTGACTCCAGGAAGCTGCGGTGTGACCTTGGACAGCTCGTCTTCTGGGTAATTCAGTTTTCTCTCTATTCCCCTCTGTCTTCTCCATTTGTATTGTCCATTTAGAGACTCTGGATAAGGTTCTGTGACAGGCTGGGTGTGTATTTATACAGTCTGGATGGTAACAGTGCCCTGCATGGCTCCTGCAATGCTTGGGAGCTGTCTGTTATAAATACTAATGTTTTGCTTTCTTTTGTTTTTAGAATTTACAAAAATAAGTGAGCTGATTTTTTTCCCCTCTCAAAAAGCTGTTACAATGCAACTGTGCTGGACATAGTAAAAGCTAAGGAGAAAATAAATAGTTTTCTTGAGGCCCAAAGTAATAATGCCTAAGGAAGGAGAAGATAAAAAAGGCACATGGCAAACTTAATGGTCATGGCACACTCTCCTGTGCCACCTGATGTATCTGCAGGTATATAAAAGCCTAGGGGTTGTAAAACCTCCTAGCACTGTATGTAGCATAAGTTTCTGCAGCCTTTTGGATGATTTTAATTATTTTTCATTTCATAAATTTATTCTTAATGATGAAATCCCAGCGACCTTGATGTAGATAGCAAATTTCTCATGCATGAGTTTCAGTCAAACTAGAATTGTATTGGTGCAACAGCTCTGTATTCACATGGGATATTGGGAACAGGTTGGAAAATCAAATTATTTTGGCAGGGCCAAAACTGTGCTGTGAATGTATAGGAGGGATTAGTGTATAGAAGGAATTGTTGGTCCTTTCACTTATAAGCAAAAGAAATCCCAGTTGGTTTAGGTAAAATATAGAATCACAGAATCACAGAATGATTTGGGATGGAACTTCATCCCATCCCACCCCAGCCATGGCAGGGACACCTTGCACTGTCCCAGGCTGCTCCAAGCCCCAATGTCCAGCCTGGCCTTGGACACTGCCAGGGATCCAGGGGCAGCCACAGCTTCTCTGGGAATTCCATCCCAGGGCCTCCCCAGCCTGCTAGGGAAAAATTCCTTCCTAATATCCAATTGAAACCTAATTTCTGTCAGTGTGAACCCATCACCCCTTGGCCTGTCCCTCCAGTGCCTCATGAAGAATTCCTCTCTGGATATCTCACTCTATCTTATCTTTCAAGCTCTCATAACGAAAAACTTTTAAAATACGTTTTTAAGAACATTTGTAGGGTATTTATCCAAAGGGAAGTGCTTGTTAAATTCATATCCATGAACCTCAGAGAGTCCTCCTTGGAAAGAACCTTGCCAGGATATCCTCCTGTAAAGGAAGGGGATGGGAATCACTCAGCTTCAATTTTCACATAAAAATGGGATTAAACACCATGTCACTATTCCTAATTCAGTAACAATGGTGATATAAGCTCAATACTTATAAAAAAAAATGCTTCAAGTTTTTGATGTCTGTTGAACGAAGACTCCAAAATGGAATAACAAAATATTCTGAGGGGAAAAAAAAGAGCAAAGCATGAGTAGAATCACAATCAGCAGCAGGTCATATGAAGCAATTACCTCAATTTGAAAATGTTTCAGAGGCCATAATTATTTTTTTTTAGTGTAAATACACTTGCAGAATGTTTTATTTCCCTTCACTTGGGGAAATATAAAGAAGAAAGGCCCAAACAGAAACAAGTGTGAAATATGTTGGGTTTTGTACAGCTTGTTTCTCATCCATTCAGGACTGCAGGTGGTCAGGAATACCTCTCAAGAAGTGCTGTTACTCCTAAATTTTTTTCCATCATGGCCATTTTCTCCCTCACAGCAAGACTTGAGATGTTCCATGATCACAAAAAAAATTTCAGCTCACTTTTTATAAAACCAAACTTACTTAAATTCACTAGTGAAAGACCATATTTCACATATTTATGTTGGGCATAAAGCCTTTGCAGGATCCTGATCATTCATAACGAGGAGGGAAATTTATAGTTCATTCTGTTCTATTTGTCTTCCTAAGTGCAATCTTGTATAGCAATATGGGGATAAATTATAATTGCAAATTAGTTTTCTGCAAAACGGTTCTTGAACATTGAAATTTTCTATGCCATAAAAGGGAATTGTACTGACTTACAAGAAAATGAAAATTATTTTTATTGTGCTTACCACAAAGAACCCTAAGGACACTTTTCCAAAGGAATAAATTTTCAACGGGCTGATGATTGAATGTTGGGATTTCATAACCTGCTTGGAAAACCTGGTCTAGTGATGTACTTACTACTCTGCTATTTTTTTCTTAAATGAGGAATAATTTTACTGAAGCAAACAAACTCCTAAGTGGTATAAATGACCAATGAACTGACACTATGAACTCTGTGTTTAAAAGGAAAGATTTCATATTAGAGCTGATGTTACAGGGTCTTAGTCCATTATATTAGAGAAAATCAGTAAATCTGGGCATGAAAATTCAGAAGAAGGTGATTGAGAATGACCAGCATGGTAGTGAGAAGCAGAATCCTGAAGTTCAATTAAATTCTATT
This sequence comes from Grantiella picta, assembly GCA_013397955.1. Lineage (NCBI taxonomy): Eukaryota > Metazoa > Chordata > Aves > Passeriformes > Meliphagidae > Grantiella > Grantiella picta. The sequence continues at coordinate 599,058 of VZRM01002349.1, forward strand.
ATGGACACTATTTTTTGTTTGGTGTTTGCACAGGGGCTGTTAAAGCAGAGTTATGGTGCACAGCAGTGTCTCTGTGCCAGGGAAATCATCATTAACAATAATTATGTTTCTAAATCCACTCCCATAATGAAAAAAGAAAAAAAAAATCCTAAGGTAATGAAAAGGAAGTATGAAAAAGATTTTATACTGTCTGACTTTTTAACCATAGAGTATTTACTGGACACAACAGAATGTGCTCTTTCCCAACAAAAAGACCTTGAACTCCAAATTGAACTTCCACTGTGAATAAAGAAAAGTAAATTTTGAGTTATGTTAGGAAAATCATGGTCAGCAGAGGGAGGGAAGGTATTTTCCTCCTCCAGCTGGTGCTGGTGAGGTCACAGCTGGAATTCAGGTTGGAAAAGTGATGTGAAGAAGCAGGAAATCCTCCAGTGGAAGGCAAGGCAAAGGAATAATTTCACGTCTAAAAGCTAGAGCTTGAATTTCTTGAATTCTAAGAGTGTTTCATAATTGCCAATAAGTTATTTTCTTCCCATCAACTGGATTTTATTTGGTAACTACAGAGCAATCACCAGTACATAAAGCAACTGTGAAAGAAAATTAGACTTTGAGTAAACACTTTAATGCATCTGATATCTTTATAAATGCGGTTGGGGTTTGTGTTTGGAGTCTGTGTTATGATTCCAATCCTTTAAGGATGCACAGAAATGAATAAGAGATCCCTGGAATCAAGACTGGTCTGAAATTTCATGTATTGTTAAACTTTGACAGCAATAAATGTTACCTTAGCCATGCCTTGTGAATAAAAAGATGATTCACCGTGGGGCTGGAAGAAGGAAAACAAACCCAAAGCACTGACATGACACAGAAATAAAAGGCCATTGCTCTGTAGGCAGCAATGATTTAATGAGTTATGTCTAATGTGGCCAAATTAAAAAGTATCCAGCATTTCCTCTGTGTGGGGCATCCCTGAGTTTCTCAGGAATCTAAATTTGAATTTTGCTTTTCGTTGGTCACTTGGCAAAGATCCCAACTGACTGTCCTGGAGCCATAATTGGAAGCTGTGCAAGCATGCAAAGATTTCTCTCCTCCTCTGCATTTTCTGCACACAAAAACTTTGGTTTTACCCCAGAGGTCCCTTTGGATCAGAGCTCTCTCCTGGGTAAAATGTCAGAGATGCTCTAAGACTGCAGAGCTCACAAGTGATACAAGTTGTAGGATGGTTTCCTACCATGGTATTGTTGTTCCAAGGGGTATTTTGCCTCCTGGTTTCCAAATCCTACAACTGGAATTGTTATTTATCTGTCTCACAGCGAGGACAGTCACTTGCCCACATAAAAATTTGCAGGATCAAGCCATTACAGAATCACAGAATCCTTTAGGTTGGAAAAGTCCTCTGAGATCATTGAGTTCAACCTTTGATCGACCTCCAGGGATTGTGATTCCACCTGCCTGACAAACCTTCCCAGAGAGAACTTCTTCCTGAATTAGCTAAATCCTGAGAAATAGTAAAACTTGGGGTGAAGACTTATCCTTCTAAATTTATTGGGATTTAACCATTTCTATCAACAAGACCGTATTTCTACCTTGCAAGTAGAAGTCACTGCCAGTACAAGCACATTCTGTGTACAACATTTGTTTTACAGATAAAGAATGCAGTGGAGCAAATTTGGTAACAGATATAACATAAAAATTGTGTTTGGACAAATTATCTTTTGTTAAAACCAAGCAGTTTGCTTTGTAGAACCAAAAAAACCCCAAAAACAAAAACAAAAACAAACAAAAAAACCCCACCAAAAAAATCACAAAAAGACCCCAAACAAACAAACGAACAAACCCCCTGCAATTTCTCCACTCACTTATTTTGCATATCTCCTTTTTTCCTCCATCTCCAGACTGTACAGAGGTGATTCTTTCCTTTCTTTACCAGGAAACACAGTCATTTACATTTGGAAGAGGGAAGGAAAGTGACAGAAGTCTTTTTTTTTTTCAGTCTTCTGAAACAGAAAGGTTCAGATGTCATCCTGAATTCTTTTTGAAATTTTAAATTCCGTTGTGATTTTACCTGTAAGGGGAAATGTGGTTTTTTTCCTTTTTTTAAGACATCTTCCTTTTTCAAATACAACAGAGGTAAACCCAAAAGTTTTCTAAGAGTTCCCAGTTTTCTTTTGGTTTAATCAAATCATGACTGACTTTCCTCCTCAACTCTTAGGGGAGTAAAAAATTTGCTTCCCATTAGAGATATCCTGGAGTTTGCTGCCCTCTGACATCAAATAAGTTATAAAATCTGTGTGAATCCACCAGCCCTTTCTGGATTCATAGTTTGCCAGTGATGTCAACTGGGAGTTTTGATAACTTCCAGTATTTTCAACCATATTTTTGATTTTGAAAGATCTCAGACCTATTTACAGAAGAGCTAGGGAGCTGGGAAGGAGGAAAGCAAGATGAAAAAAAAGTTTGAGGAGGTATACATTGAGATTTCATTCAGCTTTGGAATGTACATGTTTAAAAGACACTAAGCAGTGCAAGAGGAAGATTTTTGTAAACTATGAGCAATTAAGGACACCTTTTTTGTATCTTCTGTTTAATTCAACTGTTGAAAACTAATTCAGCTTTGCTGAGGCTCATGAAACTTAATTTGTGCAATCTTTTCATGCACAAAACAGCCTTTAAATCATGCTCTCCTTGGAGATATCATTACCGATGCTGAAAACAAGATGTTTTAACATTACACAGTGCTAGAATAAATTGGGAGGTACAGGCCTTGTGTAAAGTGTTGAAGGGGTGAGGAGAGTGTGCATGAAGGCAGAACAATGTTTGACAAGCTGAAAATGGAGGAAACCTTAGGGGGATGTTCTTTCTAACGTGGGGGATCAATTAATACAAACTCCAGAGTTAACAGAAAATGTCGAACCAGTTTTTTGGGGGGTGGAATCCCTGGAAAAATTACTGGTTAGGAGGCATGAATCCCATTACCTGTAGGCTGCTATCTTAAACCTGTAACTCTAAATATAGAAAACCAGTTTTAAATTGCTTCTCTGGCCTAAGTAAAATGTTGTATTTGTCCTTTTCCCTCCATGACTATAAATGTTATTGTTTTCATAGCAACCAACCTGAACCAAACCTTCTGTACAAGTCAGCACCACAGTTGTACGTTCACTTCTGGTTTTTAGATGGAATGGGAAATGCTGAAATAACTAGGAAAGATATAACTCTGACTGGGAGGAAAAATGATGCAAATCATATGTGAAAGGATTAAAACAGACTTTGAATGACTATTGAAATGACTAATAGTTTACAAACCATCTGCTGTTAATTTTTGTTGTTGCTTTGTGGAGGGACTAAGGAAAAGAAGATTTCCTTCTGCTTGAATTTTACCTAATTTGACTTAGACAAAGATAGAGTTTATATTATCTCTAAAGTAGCTTGCATTTGGGATACATTAAATCAGTCCCTCTGAGGTATTTTTAAAAAGCCCTATTTTGTCCTACAAGTTTCTGGGCCGTTCAGTGAAATGCTGCAAAGCAAAGCAGAGAAGATGTCAATGCCTCACAAGGTGAGTAGCAGGATTGAGTGAGGCACAGACTTGTTATTCCCCATGATTCTGCTTCCTTCCCATATTTTTTGCTGATAGTCCATCTGTAGAGCAGCTTCAAGGTGAAAATATAATTTATAAGATTTTTAGACAGAGGTAATGATGTGGTGGGCTGTGCTGTGTTTGCTCTTCCACCACCAATCTGTGCAGATGATGGGAGATTTTTGGGCCAAAGATTGGTTTCTCCTATTGTGGAGGAGTGCAGAGCTGCCTGTCTCAGTTATCCCTGCATTGCCCCATTTTTCAGAATAATCTTGAACAAGGATTTGATTGGCAGTCAAAATCCCCCATGGCAAAATCGTATTGATGGGCTTGGACAGGGTGCAAAAATTTACTCATTGTGAATAAGGAAATTGGTGGAGGGAAAGGAAAGGGTCATGTTAGGACTTCTGAGTCCCAGGAAGTGGATCTTGCATGTTTTAACACTTCCCAAAGAGAGATGCTGACTGAGTTCCTTGAGCACAGCAGTTACTAAGCTCAGCATGAAGTGGAAACCAAGGCAGTAAGTGGATGTTGAAAAGGGGATAAAAAGGAGAAAGCACAAATGCTGGAGTAGACACAAAGGACAGACATATCGAGGTGAGAGCAGATACAAGAAAAATGCTTCATGTGACTTGGCTAACAGATTTCAAGCAAAAGTTTCTAAGGATTGATGTCAGCCATTTCTCTCTCCTTCCAATCCCATGTCTTATATATGAGCCACCTGGAAAGATTGGACATTGGGACTGGAGAGAAAGGAATGAGGAATTCTTACCATCTACCTCAGGGTTTCCTAAGATAAGATCATAGAATAGAATCACAGAATCATTTGGGCTGGAAAAGCCCTCCCAGCCCACGGAGTCCCAGCTGTGCCCAATGGCACCTTGTCCCCAGCCCAGAGCACTGAGTGCCACAGCCAGGCCTTCCTGGGACACCTGCAGGGATGGGGACTGCAAAGCTCCCTGGGCAGCTCCTGCCAAGGCCTGAGCACCCTTTCCATGCAGAAATTCCTGCTGCTGGCCAAGCTGAGCCTCCCCTGGCCCAGCCTGAGGCTGTTCCCTCTCCTGCTGTCCCTGTTCCCTGGAGCACAGCCTGACCCCCCGGCTGTCCCCTCCTGGCAGCAGTTGTGCAGAGCCACAAGGTTCCCCTGAGCCTCCTTTGCTCCAGGCTCAGATCTTTCCCAGCTCCCTCAGCTCCTCCTCATTGCATTGACCCTCCAGACCCTTCACCTGCCCTAAATTATTAGGAATTGTTGAAAGGAGTGTGTGGGTTTTCACTGATGGTTCAAGGAGCCTCAGGAGAAATCTGCTTTCTCCATTCCTCTCCCAGAAGTCGGGTTTGGTGTCTAACACATCTTGGCTAGTGCCAAATAGCATATGGTGCTAGCTACAGTTGCAAATACAATTCAGTGAGAAAGAGCTGAGAGCACCTTTAGAGTTGTCACAAGCCACCTAACCTTATAATAAGATGTTCTTGTGTGTTTTGCAGCTTGTCACTCATCCGGCTTTTTTATCTTGTTTACAAAAATTTCAGACAATAAATGTGTTGCAGAACGGCAAGGACTTAACAAATAACGTGCGACTGAAGCACCTGAGAAATATAATTTTTTTTCTCAAATCCACTCCAGCTTGAAGCAAATACATAGATTAAAACATTTATATGACACGCTGAGATCTAGACCTTTTTAAAGGCTTTTGAAAGGTCTAGATTATATTGTTCTGAAACAACATCTTGGTCTGACACAGAAATCCAGATAGTCTCTTAACAACTCCATCAGCATCACAGCAGCTCTGCTTTAATTAAATCTTCACAATTAGACAGGCTTGTTATTGTGTGTCATTAGTCTTCCTAATACCTTTTTACCTATTATCACCTCATTTTCAAGCACGCATCTGTTGCAGGGAAGCTGCTTTTCCACCTCACTTCATTGCTTACTGATTTACACCTAAAAGGCTTTAGGCAGTTATGTTAACAATTATGAATTGTCTGGGTGAAAGTCTAAGGAACAGATAAAAAAATGTGCTGGAGCAGTGAGCTGAATATAAATGTGAGGAACAGATCCTGGAATTCACTAAGTTTTTCATTTTTGGGGCTTGCAGTGCCATTTGGGTCAATTCTTTCAGAAATGTCCCTTCCAGGACACATCGTAGTACAAACTCTTCACTCAGTTTGGTTTTTGAACACAGGAGATGCAGGGAAATTGTTATGTTCATTCCCTAGAATGGTGGTTGAGCATCAGTTTTACACCTCTGAGAACTCAGTTAAGATATTTAAAAACAACATATTTTTAAAAAGTCTGATACTATGACTATTGAGAATGTCAAATTTCACATAATCCTTTATTTGTTCTTGTGTCTGATAATCAGCTCTGCACACCTCTAAGATGTTTGGGATATGAAAACTGGACTTTTGTTGTGAGCCAGACATCCTTTGGATTTTATGATCTATTAATGTTCATGGCAAAGTTATAATGCCACTTATATACATATTTATATATATAATACATCTTTTTTTCTGTAGTGGTATTGATTAGAGCCTCTGCCAGATCAGAATGGCTTCCAGCTGATATATAAAAATGCTGATAATTCTTCAAAGGCAAGATTTGGGCCTTTCTTACATCTGTATCTTGGCTTTCTCCCTCTTTTAAATTTGAAAGATAGTTATAAAAATACAATTTTACTTCTTTGTCTGGGCAGTATAACAGGGAATATTGAAATCATCGAAAGATTAAATAAATCCTCTAAAAATAAACAAAACAAACCTCACTGCAACTAAGGAAATTCTACAGGGAAGAAATCAGAAAACTGATTTCGGTCGAGGGAAGCTGGTCGACCTCCATAGTGTTTTAAAACTCTCTAAGGTCATAAAACTCAATAAAATGCATGGGAAAAAGGAAATATTTTTATTGTTAGTTGCAGATATTGCATGATTTGCCATTCATTTGCCATCAGTAGTGAACAATGTGCTGGCATTCCAGTAGTCAGGTTGTCAAAGTGACCTTTCTTAATGTCATATGTCACAGAATTTCATGTCACACTAAGACAACATGACAGGACAGCGCCAAGCTTTCCTAATGCTTCCCTTTCACCTTCTCAAAAGGGCTGGCATCCTGAAGAAGAAAATGGGGGAATGGGATATTCATTGCTTGATGATTCAGTGACCACTCTAAAGAGAAAGGTCATGCAGCAAAGCAGCTTGTGCGTTATAATTTCTTCCAAAAAAAAAAAAAAATTAAAAAAGGAGAGAAAAACTATAAAATTGAAATAAAGTGGCAAAACAAGCGGTGGTGCTTTAACATTAGGTGACAAGCACAAACTTGAAATGTCAGGGCTGGTTTGGGATGTCACTCAGATGCTTTATGCAGTTATCACTGCGCCTCTGACAAACGCAAAGGAAATGAAAATGCCCAACTGCAGCTCCAGTTTGCTATGGTGAGAACACAGAAGGACGTGGACTGTGCAAATACCAGATTCCTTTCCAGAGCCACCCAGGATGGCCAAAATTATAAAAAGGGGAAATTTCATCTAGTGGAGGTGTCCTTCTCCATGGCAGGGAGGTTGGAATTAGACCTTTAATTCCCTTTAAGGTCCTTTCCAACCCAAACCATTCTGTGTTTCTATTATTCCGTGAAATCACCTTTCATCTGTGCCACTATAGGCACTGAACAGAATTACCAATAACAGTTTACAAGGAATTCCATTAATGACTTTTCAAATCTTTTTGTTGCTCTTTTAAAAACAGAAGCACTGAAACTGTGGCATGAAGGAGAGCCTTGATTTGGTATTTCATTTTTCATGCTGTTCATCTCAATGTAATGCACAGCAAAACAAGGTTAAAATGAAAAAAGGTATAATAAATTATTTGTGCTCTAAATGAAACATGCAGACATTCATTTTCATCCATGATTACTATTATCACTATGGCTATTTCTTTAGTCAATATAAAAATAGTTCATAATTCATGCCCAGATACCTTTTGTGTTGTCAAATGTCGGGATGCAAACAGATAAAGCAGAGATAGCTTGATACTATTTGATACTGTTTTCCAAACTTAGTTTGGACTCTTAAATTAATTTTTCTCACCAAGATCAAAACTCATCCCAGTTCACACAAAAAACCCAAAAATAAATTTTTAAAGTTTAGCTTCCAAAGACAACAAGAACTATCTTATCTTGTTGCTGGTGTTTTCATCAGTGCCCATTTCATAGAATCATGGAATCATAGAATCATAAAATCATAGAATCACAGATTCATAGAATTATAGAATCATAGAATGGTTTGTGTTGGAAGAAACCACAGAAATCATCTCGTTCCAACCCCCCTGCTGTGGGCAGGGACCCCTTAAGAAATTCCAACAATTTTTCCTAAGCGTACAGCAATGCCATTTTCATAGAACCATTGACTGTTTTGGGTTGGAAGAGACGTTGGAAGATCTTCCAGTTCAACCCCCAAAAGTTCAATATTCCAAAAGAGCTTCTTTTCACCAGCTCTTTGACTGAAATTTTCATTCTGTGCTCCCTATACCTGCTATCACTTCCCTTCCTACACAGCATTTTGGGATATTCGAAAATGCTCAAATATTGTGAGAGCAGAAGCATGGAAATAGTTTTCAATCATAACAACTAGCTTCCAGCTGATTTGCAAGGAGGGGTGCCTTCCTACATGTTTATCCTTATTCATCCTGTAATTATAGCAGACTGACTAGAGGAGCTTTTAAAAACACCAAAAAGAACTCTCTGCAAGTGTAGCAAATAATTTGCAGGCCTTAAAGGGAGTAGGTTTAATGATCTTGATTGGAATTTGAACTGTGGTATGGTAGTTTACAATAAAAACCTCAGAAATATAGTGAATTTGGGTAGGTTTATGAGTCGAGTAATTTGCCTTATTTCAACTAGGCTTGGCTAGATACAGTTTCTAAAACATGTCCTTTGTTTTTTTGCATTTTAACTTCAGCATCTGCATTTCAGTATAGATTCTGCTTTTTTTGAAATCAATGGCACACTCCAGAGAAACAGAAAAGCCTCTGTGTTTATAAAAAATTGCACTGAATTGAAATTATCCAGCAGTGGCTCAGCAGGAAGTCACAGAAGGCTGGATCTGCTTTAGAAAATTTGATTTCAGGAATAGATGTTCTGGGATCCTGAAGGCAGATCTCAGTGGGCTGACTGATCTCAGTCCATTGGATGCCACAGCCTGAGCTGCACATGAGGAAAGACTGATGGGAATCATTGCCAGGAAGAGCTTCTTGAGGTGATTTATTATTTTTTTTCTTTCTTTCTGTGCTTGCAACAGTGGGCAGAAAAGCTGATATTATTTAATAGTTTGAGTATCCATAGGTATGTTCTCTCCAGTTTGTTAAGAAATTTCATGCCTGTCAGGACCATCAAGAAACTGTTCCAGGAATTTTTTATCGCACCCTTTGCAGATGGCCATGCTCTGAATATGGGTGTTTGTAGGACAGGTTGCAGCAATACCATTTAAAAATACGTATTTACATTGGTGCCTGTAAGGAGTTCACAATAACTTCAAACACTGCCTCTCCCATTTTTGGTTTTCATCAGATCCTCAGAGCAGGTGCTGAGTAAACCCCGTGTTTTCCAGCACCACCAGTTCAGGGGAAACTTGCTCTTGGAAGATGAGCAAACCAAACCCTAAATCACACAACCCCAAAAGCCCTGGCAGCCCAAAGCAGGACTGAAATGTGTTTTTATCCCTTGGTGAAGAAGCCCAGCAGCACTTGGAGTGTTAGATCTGCAAGTGCAGGGTTTGATTAGAGCCTGGGATGATTTATAAGAACCATTTGCAGTTGCGCTCTGCCTGGTGAGAAAGGTCCAACTTTCCCTCCTAATTCATCTCATCTCTCTTCTGTGCTCATCTAAGCTTCAGCTGCCTCAGGACTTGGATAGGAATTTTGATTGAGCAGGATTTGGGATTTCAAATGGCTGATGGAGTTGCAGCTTCCTGCTTGCATAGTTGGAAAATGCAATGCCCTTTTTTCCATATTTTTGTCAGTTCAACAATCCCAATTCTCTCAGCCTTAACAGCAGAATGCTACATTTCCATTGCCATTTCTAAAACTGAGATTTTTCCCTGGCAGATTTCTGAGTTTGGACAAGGGGGAGCTAGAAAATGAAAAAGTGAGCTCAGGTAGTGTCTTATGGCATGTCTGGGATTCTTACCAGGACAGTCTGTGCAGTTGTAGAACTCACGATAGAAACTGGAATTAAGAACTGTCATTACATGATGAATTCTGCAAAAGCACTTCTTGGCCAATAACAACCTCACCACGCTCTCAGGGATCTATTTTCCTTTATCCACAAGCGTTAGGCAGCTACTACCAGACAAAACTCTTTCTTTTTTTTCCTTGCAAATGTTAAAATTTCAGTCATGAAAGTAATCTCTTTGGTACTGCATAAGCAGAGTTTCACGAAATACATATGTACTGTTCCATTTCTCTGTAATAAAAGCATTTCCCAAATAACAGTGATGTGCAAAGAAGCAATGTGCTCCTTTCTGCAGTGTTGTTTTGAGTAATGATATCCAGCAATTCCTCAGTGGCTGAGGCTTTGCTTCAGTCTTTTGTAAGGGAGTTTTATGCTCCGAGTTTGAAAGTGACAACAAGGCTGCCAGGAAAAAAGAGCTCAAAAGGAGCCTCTCCTTTGTGTATTGCCATAGCTTGGAGGAAGCTTTAGGCACGGCAGTAAAGCAAGCAGAACTGAATTCTGCTGCTGTAAAGATGAGGGGCCTGAATCACAAGTGATGAGAGGTGGAAGAAAGGGCCAGGTGACCTCAGAGGGTCCCAAACCACGTGTGGCTGCAGCAGGGGAGGAGGCAGAACAAGGTTGGTCTGTGCACCACTGAGGTTTTCCTGTGCTCTCCCTGCACTCCCCAACATGAGGATTGGCAGCATCCGGCAACCATTTTTTAGCAAAAGGTAGGAACAGACACTGTTTCACATTAAACAGGAGTTAAAATACATTAATATTATGGTCTTGGCCCCACAGGTCCTAAGATGTAAATAGACTTTACTAATATTAGTGCTCAACCATGAAGCAGAGTTGAATGTAGCAATTCTAATTTTTCACAGTGCAAATATAACTGTTGGAAACAAATTCATGCTTTGTCAGTTTAGTATTTTAATTCTACAAGTGACATGAAAGCAGTTTTCACTCATTACAGTGTAACTTGGACTGAAAGTAATCAAATACTTTCTAGTATAAAATGTGGAAAAAAATATGGCAATGAAATTGCACCGTAAAATTTGAACATAACTGCAATTCTCATTTGCTGTCAGAGGTATTTGGATCCTCATTTTGGCTTATTTCTTCTTTCCAGAGGAAAATCAAACTGAAAATCAAATACGTTTCTTCCAATCCCGATTTTTATAAGTGTTTCAGCTAAAGAGCGTTTGGAATCAAAGGGAAAAAAAAAGTTCACTTACTCCTTACTTTTTGCACATGCATATGTATAGGAATTTGTACTTAAACAGCTGAAAGGCTGTACTGTACTTGGTGTGCCCTTCCTTTTTTCAAGCTTTTAGACTTGCAGCAACCCGTGAGAGGCAGCATGATGTCACTATAATCACAGAACAATTTTCTTCCTACTGGAAAGAAACACATTGTTCCCCCTCAGTGAAAGAAAATTGAAGCTTTCAGTGTTGCAAATAAAACAAGATACATCTAAGTTGCTGTTTATCCTTAATTACTGCAGGTCTCTGAGAAGCATATAAAGCAAACCTTTGACTGAAAGGCCTTCAAGGTGCACAGTATGGCAATATGCACGTGTGATATAGTATTTCTACAATTTTATAAGGTTAGTTGATTAGTACACCTATCAAATATTGTCCACTTTAGAAGTGCAGTTGGTTAGGTAATATTCCTCTGGGCACTGCCTCATTGGATTTGGTCCAGGGGCTTCTCTATCCCACCACTTCTGGTGTCTTCTAAGATTCTGGTTGGAAAACAAAACGTCCTTGTTGTTGGTTCTCTTACGGAAATAAGACTAAACAGTGTTTCAGGAATGTGTTAGAAGGTTAGCTTATTGTTCTAAAATGGAGGGAAAAAAGGGTAGGAAAAGTACTAGAAGCTACAACCATGTATTAGCAATCTCCAAAGCTACAAACATGTGAAAATACATAAAATCTAAAAACCTTTAGGTATCAATTCCATCCTCAAACCAGGACACTTTTTGCAGACCCTGTAGTTTGATACATGAGGTGTGAGGGGTTGCATCTCCCCTTCTCTTGGGTTAGCTCAATGCTGAGAGGAAAACTGAGAGCTGGACTGTCCACATCGTGATGTTTTAACTGTAAATCACTTCCCTGGGGCTGAAACACTGAGTGCTCTGTGGTCTCTGAAGTTTGAGACTGAAACACCGAGTGCTCCATGGTCTCTGATGTTCTCCTCTCTGGAGCAGGTCCCTTTTCATCCAGAGTGGGGCATGTGGGATGTTGTCACCATTCCCTGGCAAAGCACAGCTCTAGCACCTCCAGTTTATGATATTTATAGATTGTATTCTTAGGAAATGCTCTCCTTGGGCTCGTATTTATTGTTGGTCACTGGAAAGCTTTCTGCTGCTCTGAAAATCAGTGGCCTGACTCCTGCATGAGCTGAGCTGCCTTGGTTAGAAACTGCACTTCCGAGAAAAGGTTTTATTTCTTTTCTAGATTTCTCTCAAGGAGTTAGCCAAGATTTTTAGGTGGTTGACTGACCTAGAACCTAGTAATTTGACTTGCTGTTATCTCTTGATCTTAAAAAGAGATTGGAGAGCTGTGTAACCTCATCCTTACTAAATCAGTGTAATTATTCATTCTCTGTGAACCTGACCAGGTTAGAATAGGTTTAGATTAGATGGTAGGAAGAAATCCTTCCCTTGGAGGGTGGGGAGGCTCTGGCCCAGGGTGCCCAGAGAAGCTGTGGCTGCCCCTGGATCCCTGGCAGTGTCCAAGGCCAGATTGGACACTGGGGCTTGGAGCAGCCTGGGACAGTGGAAGGTGACCCTGCCCATAGCAGGGAGTGGAATGAGATGATATTTAAGTTGCCCTCCAACCCAAGTCATTCCACGATTCTATGTTTCCATGAGTCCATGATTGTTTTCTAGGTGTCAGAAGAGATCACCAGTCTGGGAACACACATTTCTTTGTGTCTGAAATTAATTTTTACTGTGTTGGCACTTATTGTAAGGAGCAGATGAAAATTAAGAATTTTCAGCACAAGAAGGGAGGGCTGTAGACCTGAAAGACAGTGTGCATGGAAGTACTGTCTGAAAAGTTATTTCAAAGGAGGAAATAAGGCTTATTGTCTGCAAAAATTAAACCTACTTTCAGTAAAGCCCCTGCAGTTCTGAGCTCACTCTGTAATGCACAGCCTGCAGGAAACACTGAACAGGGAGCAGAATTAGAACCTCAGTGGAAAAAGCTTTCAATCTCTATGCTGAGAGCAGCCGTATTAATTAAATCCATAATATGCTTTGTAAAAACCAAAAAGAATCATGTTGTATCCCAGCCAGGCCAACAGAGTGACTAGTTTTACATGAAGTGTGAAATTAGGTTTAGTGTGTCTGAATTTTACCTCTGGGGGAAATGTGCTGCAATTGCAAGTTAGTAGGGCACAGGTCACGGTGTGTGTATTCCAAACTACACAGGGCTGCTGTTCTGGCAGAATAATGCAATATGCTTCTATTTTTGTACTTGCCATGACATACTGAGTTTGCCAAATGTACAAGGATCCATCTTCAAATAAAACAAATGGCTCAGCTTGTCAGAAATGTTGGCATTGCATAGGTGCTGAGTTCAGATCTAGGATAAAAAAACTGAAAATGTTGAAAACAAGAACATGTAATCTCTTGGACCACATAAATAAAAGGCATATGTGATATAATTTTGTTTAAATGCAGAAATCAAAATATGCCCTCATGATTGCATAGCACTGATTTATTTTCCTTGCACTGCATTCAAATTCTGTAAAATTCCTGTGGAATCTGAGCACCATTTGCTCTTTCCTTGCTTGTAGGAAGGTTTTTGTGGTTAAACAAATGGTTTGCAAAACGACCTATCATTAGATTTGCTTCAGTTTGTCACAATGTCTTGAATATTTCTGTTTTACTGAAAATAATGTAATGTCTACAAGACAACTGTACAGAGCTATGTGTGTAAATTGGGCTCATGTTTTAATCCCTTAGTACAGGTAAGAATGCCTGACATGATCAGCCTAACCACACAAAAAATACTGTCATTAAATTTCCAATTTAAAAAGACACAAAATGGTTTGATTTGTAGTTTAACGGGTCTTTGAAAAAGCAGTTTTGTAATTAAAAACTCTAAACTGTTAAAAATAGTTAAATGGCATTTTCTTTAATTTTCCCTTTTTTTTTTTTTTTTTTTTTTTCTTGGACTTACAGCTACAGCCCTTTTTTGAAACATACCTAAACCACAGGAGCTCCACAACCATCCCCACCTTAACAAAATCTGTATTTTTAATATCTTCCACCATGGTACACCTGCAAATCCAGCATCAGTCTAGGGAATAAACATGCTTTTTGTTATTATTGTCTCTAACCCAGCCTGCAGACCAGACTTCATTAGGAAGCAAGGAGGTTGAAAAGCGCTGGCTGCAGCAAGTTACTTGTTGCCTAGTGACACCATCAGACCTATAAACTCCAGTTCTCTTAACCCTCTAGAGTCCTGGATCTGTGTTTGATTTCTGGGCAGTTCCATCTTTGGCCAGAAAAGAATTTGCTTTTTTAGACACAAATCCTACTGTACCACTAGATGCCAGTAAGAATCAGAGAGAGAGGGAGGGATGGACTCCTTGCAAGTGAAATTAAAAAACAGTTCTTTAATGTGGAGGCGAAGAAATTCTTTATGTCCTCTTCCAGCACAACTGAACCTGAAAATACCATAGGAATGTTGCATATAAATAAAAGTGTGAGGCTTTTTTTGTAGCTAATGAAAGATGAAGGGAGAATCTGGTTTGACTTCTGATGTCTGTTAGTAGATGTTTCTTTCCTGGTCAAGTGTGTGATAAATTGCTTTTTGTGGTTTTGTTGCTTGCTCACAATGTGCCCATTGTCAACGTGGGCAAAGTTTTCATTTTGTACAAGTTAAAAAATGTACTCAAATCCCACCTAATGGATGACGGGAATGGGCATTTGGTGACAATTGCCAGGGGAAGGTGACAAAGCAGAGGTGTCCAGAGAGTCATGGAATATTCTGAGTTGGAAGTGACCCATAATGATCATCAAAGCCCAACTCTTGTCGCTGCACAGGACACCCCAAAATCTCACCCTGTGCTTCGGAGTGTTGTATCTCTGCTTCACAGGGCTGATTATTTAAGAACTGTTACCACTGATTGTTAGGCTGTAACTAATAGCAAAAATCAGTAATTTTAGAGGATGTACTTTCATATCAGAATAAGTCACATAACTCACATAACTTCAGGTTTTAGTGTTTTTCCTGTTGACTTTGTTTCAGTTTTTCTATGAAGCTGTATTTTGAAAAATCATAGTACATTAAGAACCATAGCATTAAGAATACATTAAGATTATTCTTATTATTACATAAGAAAGCATTAAATACATTAAGAACCATAGCATTAAGAATACATTAAGATTATTCTTATTATTACATAAGAAAGCATTAAATACATTAAGAACCATAAGTTCATAGCTCAACTTCTGTGTCTCCCAGGCAAGTATATCTGTAAATGATTTTTAGCTTTACTAACTGTTGCAGGAATTAGATTTGGAAATTCTCTAATGCTGAAATTTAAAAAAAACAAAACAAAACAAAAACTTTGTCACTGTAAGCGAGGTCTTTATTGGAAAAAGCAATGAGTCTTGGAAAAATCTCTCCTGTTGGAAAAATACGTACTAGATATAAATGAAAAAATTGAAAAATTAGCAGTCAAATGCAGAGAAATGCGTTGATTAGGAATGTCAGTCTGTTCCTGTTTCCTGTAGAATATCTGAGTTATTCTATTCCTCTTTCCTTCAGGGTAGTTTGCAGTAAGAAACCCAAATGCCATAGACCCTCAGTGGAATCATAGAAACTCAAAATAATTTACTTTGGAAAAGACCTCCATGGTCACAGAGTCCAATCTGTGACCCATCCCCACCTTGTCCCCAGCCCAGAGCACTGAGTGCCACAGCCAGGCCTTCCTGGGACACCTGCAGGGATGGGGACTGCAAAGCTCCCTGGGCAGCTCCTGCCAAGGTTTCACAACCTTTTCCACGAAGAAATTCCTGCTGATGTCCAACCTGAACATCTTCTGGTGCAGCACCTGCAACAGGGTCAGCCTCTGTCCTCCACCACCTTCCCTCAGCCTCCCCCAGCAGAGTCCTTTGTCCTGAAAGGCTTTTTCCCTCTCCTGAGAACCAGAGGACTTTGCTCCTCTCCAGTGATTGCCATTCTCCATTGTTTTTCTCTCAGCACTGAAACAGAAACATTTCTGAGCTTTCTAACAGGATGAAACACCTTTTCAAGGCCTTCCGTGGGCCAGAGGAGCTCTCAGGAGTTCAGATATAATATATAT
The DNA here is from genome assembly GCA_013397955.1 of Grantiella picta. Lineage (NCBI taxonomy): Eukaryota > Metazoa > Chordata > Aves > Passeriformes > Meliphagidae > Grantiella > Grantiella picta. Next base: position 615,161 of record VZRM01002349.1, read on the forward strand.
AATCTGTGTTTGGGGAGAAATAACTTGCAACTGGGTAAAAAGGACAGGCTTGCTGTTTTATTGATTGCTTTATTTATCCCCTTGAAAACATCTTCCCTCTGTAGGATTACTCAGGAAGAGGGAGTTTCACTGCTTTCCAAAGCACGGAGGGGTGAATTTCTGGTCCTTAGGGCTCAGTGAATTTCACCAGAGCTGTGCCAGGGCTCAAAAGCCTCCTGTTCTCCACATCTGGAGGTCATACAGTGGCATTGGTTTGGTGGTTTGGCTGTGATAACAAGCCCAGGTTGGACATAATCAACTTTGGAGACCTTAAACTGGGAGCAAAAGGGAACAATTTTTTTTTTTTTTTTAATACACCCCAAACCTGATTGGAAATGTGAAAATCCAAAGTTTTGGCTTTGACTGAAGAAGAAATATTTGCCAGATTTATTTTGCATAGAATTACCTGATCCAAGGGCTCTGAGCTTTCTGTAAACTAATGTAGTTCTCACAGATGCAGGTCAGATAGTAACTAATGGAAATTAAACATGAAAGCAGAGAGAAACTGAAGCTTCTGCTTCATGAATTTTATTTTCTGCTTTTGTAGCCTGTTCTTTTCTGGTGGCGGCTGGTTAGCAATTAAAATGTGATTAGCATATAATGGTAACTGTTAATGTGGAAGCATTGAAATTCTTTGTCCCAGTGATTACTTTCTCATTAGCAGCATGAATTATGGGGTTTTTTAGCTGCTAGCCAAAGCTTGGGAGCCATGTGACACTGAAGTTTCCTTTAAAATCGTGGAAATTGGGGATTTCTGTCCCAGGATTTAGATTTTTAGAAGAAATAAAAATACTTCCCAGGCTTCTGATGGTACAAGGCCATTCAACTCCATAGGGAATAAAATTCCAGTAAGATTTTTTTTTTCTTATCTCCAGAAATCCTGTGAATTCCAGCTCTTGGATAGCCTAGGTTGCTAGAATTCAGAAAGTCCATAAAGTATCATCCAAAGGGGATAGTTGGTAGGGGTTGTATTTCTGTAACAGAGGTGGAAGACTTAGCAGAGTTATACAAATAAATTTAACACTTCATTTGGAGCATTTTCCTCATGCATGGTCATCCACGGAGATTAATTTACACTGGAGTAAGTGTAGAGTAGGCCGGCTGACAGGAATTAGGGATAAAGAAAATTTCTTAGGAAGCTATGCTAAAAGAGCGTGGTTGGGTCAATTAATTAGAATAAATATGCCAGGGAAGGGGGAAATACCATTAAAGGAAATAACATGAACACATCAGCAAGGGTGAAAAGCTGTTAAAAATAAAGGAAAACATCAATATCAATTGATCCCAAACACATTTAGCCTGGGAAATGGAAGAAAGCTTCCAGGCATCTGCAGAAAACAAGTTCTGAAACTGCCTTTCAAGAGCAAGCAGTGTGGATGCAGAAGAGACCTGTGTGATGTTTCCTGGGTCTGTCAAAAAGTTCACATCTTCTTTTCCTGCTAAAGCAGAAGTCAGTTTTGGATTATGCAAGAAAATCCCTTCGACTTCTACTTTCTTCTAAATAATCTTTAAAGAACTCTCGTGTGACCTAAATGAAAGTGCTCAGTAAGGTGACCAAAGGGATTTCAGGTTAAATAGGACATTTTCTTTGTTTTAACTTCAAGGAAGAACATGGTAAAGTTCAAGAGTTAAGTTACTATTTCAAGTAAGTGAAATAGTTGGAAACTCAGTATATTTGAATTATATCATTAATTAATGAGTGAACTCTGCAGCTACTGCAAAGTTAGGAAATGACTTAAATGTTTCCACCTTGAGGTGGCTTTTAAAAGGATTTATTAACATGGATTATAGTCTTGTGTGCTAATAAAACCAGTTATTAATCAGGTCATTTCAATATTTAACTATGATTTTCCAGTTAGGTATTTTGCTCTTTGTCATGATTATTTTCCCCCTTTCCTTGGCCACATGAAACATTCATTTGAAATAGGATTTTTTTTTTCCTAGAAAAAAATGCAATTTAAAATTTCTTCTCTCATCCTACAGTAAGGTATCTCTAAGATACATATCTAAAACTACCCTGGCTTGAATTGTGTGTATCATCCAAAGTTTTCCCCACAAAATATTTGAAGAAGTTACTGCAGTTAGCCTAATTTTTAAAATGAAATAGCATTTCGTTTTGAAATACAGATTTCTGTTTAAAAATTGACCATTTGGACAGGTTCAGAATACTTTTTTAAATTATTTTTTTAAGAGGAAAAAAAAAAGTAAGGATTAATCCATATGTTTACAAATCAGTTTTTTCCAGTGAAATACCATTTTCACTGCACAGTTGCTAACTGGCTCTGTCTATATCAGTGAACAACTCACGTTCCTCAAATAGTTCTGCCTTTTTTATTGTCTGGACCATCTGCTGTGCTGTGAGCAGCTACTATTTTGAGCCTTTTCCCTTTAAGTACAAGTTTCAGATTAAATAAAGCCTTTGTAAAAGCAGAAATTATTGCCAAAGCATGTTCAGCAGTGTTGATGTGCTTTTGTGGTGGTTTTATTTTTTATAAAACCTTTTTAGAAATTTCAGGCAATAATGAAAGCACATCCCTTCTAATGATGACAGCATGAAGGACAGGATGATGTAATCGTTCCTGAACTCACTCTGAGGATGCATTTCAGTAAGTTGGTTGCAAGTCTTTTGATGAAAAAAAAAGCTGAAAATAATAAAACAAGTCTTCAATAAGTGTTGTGAAAACCTCTCAAGGAGGTTATTGATGGCATCATTATAATAACAGAGCAAAAGCAGAGAAATTCAGGTTGGGGCAGCAGTTGTCACACATTTCTGATGGCATTGGTGCATTTCAGGCCTCCTGACCTTCCCCATTCAAAGGAAATTATCTATCTCTGATGGGAGAAAAGGCTGGGAGAATTGGGATTGTCCAGCCTAAAAAAGAGAAACTTTGGGGTGACCTCATTGTGGCCTTGCAGTGCCTGAAGAGAACTACAAGAAAGATGGACGGAGAATATTTACATTTTATAGGTGCAGTAACATTGATCACAACAGGTCCATCTCAGCAGAAGAGGAAATATATTAAAAGGAAAGAGAGAATTCAAGCCTCCAGTGAGAGTCAGTTAAATTTCAGGTTTAAGGTTTTATTTTAGTTCAAAATTATAAGTAGCTGGATTCAGCTATGATTAAGTACTGTCATTGCCTAATTCCCACTAGAGAAACCAGACAATTTTCCTTATTTCAAACTCATTTGACTGAATTTGAGTTGTTCCAGTAACTCCAGCAAAACCAACACATCCGGTGATTCTTGAGAACTGGCACTTAAGGTCCCTTCTATATTTATTTTAGCTTATAACTTGGTGTAGCACAATCCCCAAATTTTACTTTTCGGATTTTGTTCCCTAATTCAAGTGCAGGAGGACTCTTGATTTTTGCTGTTCCTACTTGTTTATTCTGTCTGTTGGGTGCTTCAAATTGAGGATAAGAGCAGAGCCTCTGCTCTTCCCCCTTCCTTTTCACTTTCCAGATATACCCAGAGGCAAAAGTGGGGCAGAAAAATCAGAGAAATCACTGGTGTGGATTGTGTTTGGTTGAAGGTCGGACTTGATGATCTTGAATGTCTTTCCAACCTTAATGATTCCATGATCCATAATGCAACTGAAGCACTGGGGAGGTTTTGGTATGAGTTGTGACAGGGTTTTGGGGTTTTTTTGTTTTTTTTTTTTTTTTTTTTGTTTTTTTGTTTTTTGAGAAGATACATCTGGATATGAATTTGAAAGTCAAATGAGTATTTGCTTTTCATTTTTAGCTAATGTTCTGTGATAAAGATGCCATGGCATAAGCAGTGGTTCTGAGCATGAAATTGAGGGAAATGCACTCGTTTTCCTGCTCACCCTTGGAAATGTGTGTGGTGCAGCACTTGTAAGCAGAAGAAATGCTCACTGTAAATCACATTTCTGGTTAATGCTCAGCCCAGGAGTAAAATGATGTCAGCAGAAATGTTTTAATGAAAAGTGCTCTTTTTTCTCTGCGAGGGTTTTATTTTATTACAGGTTCCCTTCAGATTTCTTCAGTACATATGTATGTGTTAATTGTCTTCTATTCGATGCATTAATCTAAAACTCAGAGAAATACTGCCTGTAAATTGAGTATATTGAGCAGTTCTTCCCTTGCTTGAAAACTCAAAGATTAAAACTGTGAATTACCTAAATAATATCAACAAATGTTTCTTTTAGCCGTCTATGTTCTCTGAAACACAGTGTTAATTTATCCCTCACCACTTGAAAACTTAATGCATTTTGTCTTGGTTTATTTGCCCCATTTGTGAAATTGTCTTTGAATGTTTTGCAAATAAAATGCTCTGTCATTGCGATTTCAATATCTTAGTGATGCACAGGAACATAATGGAATTTTATCTATTTTCTTGATTTGTAAGCCAGAAAAATCCCCCAAGTGGGCAAAATATACTAACCAAATCATACATGTAAGTAGGTTAAACTGCTTCTGTATCTGTCATTAACATGGTGGGAATTAATGCATTAAATTCACTAAGTGTGGGGTTTTTTCGAGTACCTCAGCTCTGTTAGTGCTGTTCTCTGGCTACTCACATGTGAAAATGTTGTTGTTACTGTTGTCCTTATCCAGTAGCTTTGCATTTCATGATGGTCACTGATTTCTTGATTTTGCATCAGTTCTAGCTACTGCAGTTTTCTCAAATGCTTCAGTGTTTAATTTTAAAGATATCCTGGCAGAAGAAGCACTTTTTCCAGATGACAGCTTGAAGATCATGATGATTTTATTGGCATTGCTAATGCTAGCTATAGTGTAAAATATTGGTAATTATTGCTGGGTTCTGGCAAATTATGATTTTTCCCATCTATGTGCATCATATTTTAGCAGGCAGTAAAGGTCTTCAAAAACAGGTTATTAGGTATTTTCTGTGCATGATTTTGACTGTGAGAGAAATGGGATCAAGATGGATGCTGGGGCTGTAGAGCAGAAAGAGGGAGCTCTTCAAATTCTCCTTTTCTAGTGTGATCTGTGAGTTTCCAGGTATCCTTTCTGTTTGGCTGTTGTTTTTGAGACATAATAAACAGATGATATCTAAGTAAATAGCAATGAGTGGATCTTGACAGCTTTATTATGGCTATTATGTCATGGTATATTAAGTTTTTAATGAAATAAAATATGGCAGATTGCCAAATTATGTGATGATAATTTCAGGAAGCTGTAAACAGGTTACTCAGTAGTTCATAATTGCTGCAGGTAATTTAACATTCAGGAAACTTCCACCCACTGATAGCAATTAAGATTGTGCTTTGGCTATGTGCATTGATTACGAGTATCTGATGAAGAGAATCTCTCTTTTTTTCCTTTCATGTACTATTTCACACTTCGCATTTTACCCTGCTGGCAGCAAACCTTGCCTTTTTATTTCGCATCATGGAATGTGTCAGTGGAAAATATTGTAACAATACATAATCTACCTGTGAATAACCTCGCTGCGTGTGTCGGGACTTTCAGTGTCAGAGAAAGCTCAGCTTCTGCCTGCAATGAAAATTTCCTTTATGGGGCTGCCTGGTGGAAAGTGGTTGCCTGGAAAGGACATCTTTCAGCTCTAGTTTGGGCAACACAAAGCCCTCAGCATTTCTAAATCTTGCAGTGAGGCTGTGAGGGAGAAAATCACCCTGCAGGTGTGAAGAGGATGCTGTCAAAATAACCAGAAAATGCAGGAATTTCCCACTTGTTGTGGGTCCTGTGTGAGAGCTGGCAGCAAAGCGGAATGATCCAGGGAGAACATCCCCAAGGATGTTGTATTTTTTTTTTTTTCTGGGGGGAAAAAATTCCTATTTCAAATGAGTGTTTCATGTGGCCAAGGAAAGGGGGAAAATAATCATGACAAAGAGCAAAATATCTAACTGGAAAATCATAGTTAAATATTGAAATGACCTGATTAATAACTGGTTTTATTAGCACACAAGACTATAATCCATGTTAATAAATCCTTTAAAAAGCCACCTCAAGGTGGAAACATTTAAATCATTTCCTAAATTTGCAGTAGCTGCAGAGTTCACTCATTAATTAATGATATAATTCACATGTACTGAGTTTCCAACTATTTCACTTACTTGAAACAGTAATTTAACTCTTGAACTTTACCATGTTCTTCCTTGAAGTTAAAACAAAGAAAATGTCCTATTTAACCTGAAATCCCTTTGGTCACCTTACTGAGCACTTTCATTCAGGGGATGCTCTTTGAGGTCACTGCTGGAAGGGAAACTGAGGCAGGCTGGAGGCTGGGGAATGGCATATTTGAACAGAGCATCATGCTCCACACTGTTAGCATGGATTACTCATAATCACGAAGGTTATGAGCAGGTGCCTTTTATTCAAACTCGGGAAGACAGGGGTGATTACCCAAAACTGACTTCGACGTTGATCTGAAGTGAATACATTTTACACTCTTCCCTTACATAACAGTGGTATGATCATGTGTTAATCATCAACTTAATATTGTTCCATTGTTTTCCCCCAAGCATGACTTTAAGCCCCCCTCCTCCCGCACTAGCTCTGATTTATTTCGCAGGTGCGAATCCGCACGATTTAACTGAAACAATCCCTGATATTTTCTAAACAATCTTCATGATCATGTCACCCTGAGCCCGTTCATGCAGTTCCTACCTATCCCCGTTCCCAAAGCCTGTTTTTAAGTAACATTTTAACCCTACGTTAACAACACCACCATCCCAAATTGAGCCCAGCGCACCAGCAGCACTAGGAGATCCTGCCTGACCCAGCTGGGGCAGAGGGTGGCTGGGTTATCCCAGTTTTTTTGTTTGTGGATCATCCTCTGCAGCTCTCCGCAGTCCAGGCCCAGGCCGGGAGAAGCGGCGCTGCCGCGTTGCCACGGCAACAGCAGGGCCTTGTCAACACCTCTCTCCCTAATAGTGACAAATGGTACTTATTACATCAGCACTAATTTCATCTGATCCCTTTCAGATGAAGATACTTAGTCCTTGCTGATCAAATTGTGTCGCTGTAATTACTGAGAACAGACCTTATTAAATGACAGCGCTCCTTACTCATTGCCTTGTCTCATGCCGGAGTTTATCGCTTTCCCTCTTTCCCTGCTTTTTTGGGGTGCTCTTCCTTATCCCAAGGCAGTGGAATTTTGCTTTCTTCAAGGACAATGTGCGTGTGATGGGGAGGAAACTGCATCTGGTTTCTGTATTTCAATTTAGAAGAATTCGAGCCAGGCCTTCAGAGAATGTGAAGCAAAGCTGTTAAATATGTGTGGAACTGCACAGCCCTTGCTACAAAAAACCCACAAAAAATAAACAAAATAAAACAAAAAACAAAAACCCCAAAACCCAAAAAAAAAAACCACCCCACAAAAAAAGGAAGGAAGGAAGGAAGGACAAGAAAAAGAAAGAAAGAAAGAGAGAGAGAGAGAGAGAGAGAAAGAAAGAAAGAAAGAAAGAAAGAAAGAAAGAAAGAAAGAAAGAAAGAGAAAGAAAGAAAGAAAGAAAAAGATTGCTTGTCTATTTGTCTGTGTAAAGTGGCCTAACTCTAGGTTAGGCTGACTGCATTCTTTTAAGAGCAAATGGCTGCAGTTGTCTCCTTATTGTGCTACTTGATGTCTCAGGTTTAATGAAAGACTTTACACAAGTGCAGAGAAATAATTAAGGAAAATCATCTAGGGAGGAGGAAATTGGACTGGAAATGCAGAGGATGCAAACCATTCTCTGCCACTGACCTGCAGGCTGGTGGTGTGTGCATTATTTTCCTCTACCAGCTCGGAACAACACACAGAGCTCTCCCCGTCTGGAAAGGACTGGAAAGTCCTGCACAGTGAAAATTGTGATTTTCAGGGCATCAAGACATTCCACTCTCTTACAAGAGAATCAAAAATATGGAGCCTGGAGCAAAGGAGGCTCAGGGGAACCTTGTGGCTCTGCACAACTGCTGCCAGGAGGGGACAGCCGGGGGGTCAGGCTGTGCTCCAGGGAACAGGGACAGCAGGAGAGGGAACAGCCCCAGGCTGGGCCAGGGGAGGCTCAGCTTGGCCAGCAGCAGGAATTTCTGCATGGAAAGGGTGCTCAGGCCTTGGCAGGAGCTGCCCAGGGAGCTTTGCAGTCCCCATCCCTGCAGGTGTCCCAGGAAGGCCTGGCTGTGGCACTCAGTGCTCTGGGCTGGGGACAAGGTGCCATTGGGCACAGCTGGGACTCCATGGGCTGGGAGGGCTTTTCTAACCTCAGTCATTCTGTGTGATTCTATTCTGTGATTCTGTGATCAGGACCCCCTTGTCACAAACAAATTCGATAAAATGTGCTTTGTCCCTGAAGATGTTGGAATTTAAATTTGCTTTGTGATTTTCCTGCTCTGCCTGGTGGTGTCTGATGAAATTGTTTCTTTCTAGCTTTCAGGTTCACTTGATTTTTCCTGAATTTAGGGTGCCAGGTTTTCATTTGGTGCCCTTCTGCTTAAGAATAAATGGAGCATTGAATTGAAGAATGGTCTTTTGTTGTGGAATAATCAAACTGGCAGGAAAGGGAAGTTCAGTAGCATCCAGGTTAGCTCTCTCTCACACCGTTTTGAAAATGATTGCTCTGAAAAATAGTGTGACAAGTGGCACAGCAAGTCACAGGGCAAAGAGAATTTTAAATAAAGATGTCCTTCATTTCTGTCACCATTTTAAGAAGGAAAATGACTTTAACAGATGGCACATGACAATGTATGTGCAACTATGATTTTGCACCTTGGCATTACACAAAAAATTCAAGATTGCTATTGGTATTATTTCTTGGTCTTCTCATTAATTGACCATATAATTTAAGACATCTGTGTTTTTCAAGCCATGTAACTCTGAATATCTCCTTAAGGGGTAATAACATTATTTTTCTATTATATAGTAAAGGATAAAAAACCCATTCCCCTTATCACCAGAAAAAGTCATTAAAATTGTGGCAACTAGTTTATGTCACAGCTAGCAGGAAGTGGGAGATGCCAGAAGAATTCCTTCCCAGGGTGTAGACAGAAGTGTATTGTTTCTTCTTTCAACATTTATCAGAGACCTTTTGGCCAAGTTATAATTTGGGACAGTTGTAAAGTGTTTCATTGGTCTCAGGATAACAAATTATTATTGATTCCCATGTAAAGGTTGAAGGGTTATGTTGTGGTTGGTTAGTTGGTAGGTTGGTTGATCAGTTGGGTTTTTTTTTTAAATTTACATTGGGGTTTGGTCTTTTCGTAGACTGAGAATTGAGTAGACTTTGTGAGCCCCTGTTGACTGTGCCTGATGAGTGCTTTATTTTGTAACTGCCATGTGTAAATTGGGTAAGGCAGAGAACTTGATATTTCCAAATGTCTGGGAGACAGAAGCAGCTGTATTTTGTATTAGGTCAACACTTGCAGAATTTTTATGTAGCTCATTTTCATTCATATTAAGGAAATTCTCTTGTTAGTAAGTGAACAAATATTCCAGATTGCTGAATTCCCAGCACAGATTCCAGGGTTACCACGCGATTTTTTTAAATCTCCATTTAATTACTGGAACATAACGGTGGTTTTTCAAGGCAATGACATTTGGTGGGTCCTCTGGGAAAATGCAGCCACAAATCATCTCAACACAAGAGTAGGTCAAATGGTAATAATCAAGTCATATTCATAACTCATTGGAAATAGACTATTCTGAAATTGCTACCTGATACAGAACTAATGCCTCATTAATCAGAAATACATCAACCTAGGAACACTGGTTATGTCAGCTGGAATTATGAATGAGGTTGCAGGGAATGCCAAGTGCAGTGTTGCATTCAGGTAGATGCAGTCTTGTGTAGACTTGCACATGCTTAGAGAACTCATTTTCATCATGGAAATAAACCTAGAATTATGCAAAAATGTGTTGAGAGGGAAAGAAGCTCTGAAGCTTTACACATTGAGTGAAAATAGCCCAATAGGGCAAACCTCTTTGGCGTACATCTTCGAGCACAGTGAAAGGTTCCTTTTCAAATAAGTGAACCACCAAGTTCTCCTTGTCACTGCAGAAAAGGGGAGATTAACTAATGCAGAAAACATATATACACACACAGAGAAACAAAAATATATATATTTGCCTTAACTGGAGTGCAGGGAGGTGATTCTGCCCCTGTGCTCAGGTGAGAGCTCAGCTGCAGAGCTGCTCCAGCCCTGGGGCTCAGCACAGCAAGGAGCTGGAGCTGCTGGAGAGAGTGCAGAGGAGGCAGCAGGATGAGCAGAGGGATGGAGCAGCTCTGCTGGGAGGAAAGGCTGGCAGAGCTGGGATTGTTCAGCCTGGAGAGGAGACGCTTCAGGGACACCTAATTATGGCTTTTTAGTGCCTGAAGGAGCTAACAGGAAAGATGGAGAGAGAATATTTACAGGGGATGGACTGACAGGACAAGGGGGAATGGCTGCAAAGTGCCAGAGGGCAGGGAGAGATGGGAGATTGGGAATTAGGAATTGTTCCCTGGCAGGGTGGGGAGGCCCTGGGATGGAATTCCCAGAGAAGCTGTGGCTGCCCCTGGATCCCTGGCAGTGTCCAAGGCCAGGTTGGACATTGGGGTTGGAGCAGCCTGGGACAGTGGAAGGTGTCCCTGCCATGGCAGGGGTGACACTGGATGATCTTTAATGTCCCTTCCAACCCAAACCATTCTATGATTTTGTGTAGTCCAGACCTTTCTTTTCCTGTGCTTTGGGCATTGTGCAATTGAGTTCTTGTGCATGAGCCAAACACCTAGTGTGTTCATATGTGCTGAGTCCAATTTAAAATCCTTAACCACTCAGCAAAACTTCATCTCCAGGCTCAGCAAAATTGCACAACAACAAGTTCAAAGGCAGTGGAAGTCCAGATGTCTTAGACTATAGGTAATACTTCTATGTGCAAGTGGACTGCAAGTCCTGAGGTCATTTAGTTGATCTGTGTTTCAGTCCAGCTCTGAAATCACCTCTGAAGTCCCTCAAGTATGAAAATTGCAATTTGTAAGTGTGTACTTCAAGTTTAGAACTATTGTAAGTGAAATACTATAGCCTTTGGTTTTAAAACTGTGATTTTAAAACAGGAAGATGATTCCAGCTCTTAGGCACTGAAATAGTAATTCTTCCCATTGCTCATAAATTATTTTATGGATGGAAATATGGCATAGCAATGGACGTGTATTAAAACAGTGTAAATACTACCTTGATCCTTTTGCAAAATGTAATAATCAATAAACTCAGTTATTTTCAGTCCCAACAACAAAATGGATTGTCCAGGCTTGCATGTTAATGCTTCAGTCTTCCCACCAGTGCGATGGCTTCAGAAATACTTGTACCAAAAATTAAACTTTCTCTAATTAAAATATTAAGCTTCTGAAATTTCCACAGCGTCCCATTTCTTATGTATTTCTGCTTAACTATTTGCAGTGATAAGACTGTGTTTTTTTTCTTGACATTTTCCGTCGTAGTTTACTTGGAATATGAGAGTATTTTTGGTAGAAGGAGGTAAAAGCAATTCATGCTGCATACCTTTAATGCTGATTTTCAGGATGCAATCTTTAAAACAGCTGTCCTACTTGACGGTCTTTTATGACAGAAAAATAACTGATTTTGGGCTACGAATTCTGAAAAAAAAATGTGATCCTTGGGTGTTTCAAATGTTGTGGCAATGGTTTGTTTGTTTATTTCTAAACCTATATTGTCCTGGTGCCTAATAAACAAAAAATTATGGAGGACTGTAAAAATTCAGAAGGCCTGCTGGCTTTCCTCTTCTCTTTCCCTTTGGTGGCATATGTCAATTTAACATGTATTTTATGCACCTTCTCTTTATGAGCAGCATTTCTGAGGAAAAGGCATTATGTCTGGCAAATATGTACTTTGTAAAATATATGTGGCTTAGTATATGTAGTAGAAAAAGGAAAGCACTAAGGATGGTTAGAAAATACAAAATCATATAAGAAATAGTTTTGAATGTGCTGTCTGTTATCTGAGTGAACAAGGTGGCTGATCTGTAGGGGTTTTGCCCTTAATTTATATTGCAACACCTAATGAATTTTCTGTCATTTAATATGTATTCTAATACGGGAAGTCAAAATGTTAAAAGCTGTATTTTATGCCACAGGCAGGATTAAAGGTATCCTATTGTTGAGGAACTAGAATCATTCATTTTGCGACAGATTTTAACACTACTTCATAGAAGAAACTGCTGATCAAGCTATTGCTAAAGGTCCTTGGCCCTTGTCATTTTTATTACACAGCTCTCAGGGGACTCTTCAGAGCAGGGAACCTTTTGTTTCAGCCTCTGCATTGCCTGTTCTCTGCTCCATGACATGGTCCAGCTGGGACAGCTGCTCACACGAAGGGCTGTGTTTAAATAATTGAGTTCTGACATACTAAATTGGGGTGTTTTGAATCCATACAATCCATAGGTGTTGCTTTATGTCACCACCTAACCTCAGGTGTTGTAACTGCTGGAACGTCACTTGAGTCTGACACTAGGCAGCTCATGAAAGTGACAAATATGGTTTGGGTGCATCAGGAAGAGCATTCCCAGCAGGTCAGGGAGGGATGCTGCCCTGTGCCCAGCCCGGGAGCAGCTCTGGGGTGCTGTGAGCAGCTGTGGATCCTCAGGCCAGCAGCACAGCAGCTCCTGCAGCAGGGCCAGCGCAGGCTGCGCAGGGAGGAACGCCTGCAGCATCTCGGTGCCCAGCACAGGCTGAGGGAGCTGGGGCTGCTCAGCCTCCGGAGAGCCCAGCTGAGAGGAGCCCTCAGCCCTGGCTGGCCCTGGCTGCAGGGAGCTCAGCCAGGGCCAGGCTCTGCTCCGGGGACAGCAGTGGCACCAGAGGAACGGCAGGGACTGAGCCCAGGGAGCTGCACTGCACAGGAGGCACAGCTTCTGTGTTGGGAGTGACCGAGCCCTGCAGAGAGACCTGAGAGGCTGTGCGGTCTCCTGCCTGGGGATATTCCAAATGTCCACAGTCCTTCCAAACAATTCCTTAAACAATCTCTGCTTATTTGAAATATGTCTTTTAGCAAAGTGCCTGTGCTGTAGAACAGAAGGGAAGACACCCTGCTGTTGGGTTTCTCAGAGCTGTTCCACTGTGCAAGGGAAAGTTCACATGCAGAAGAAATTATTATTCTCATTAGGAAAATAATTCAGTAAAGAAGACAAGCTCCTGGTCAAACCAGCAGCAGAAGTCCTCGGTAACAGGGGAAAAACATCTCTGGCTTTGAACTTTCAATGGAGAGGGACATTTCATCAAGAATTGTAGTCATAGGACAAGGAGTAATGGGACTGACTTAGACATATGTGGTACTTAGACATCTGATTTGCTTAAAATCAAAGTGGAATAAATCTTAACTACTTATATAGCATTATTGAAGCATCCTGCTTGGAAAAGTATCCTTAAAAAAAAACAAGTACTTAAGAAGAATTCTGCCACAAAATTAAGACCTAGATAGTTTTCAGCACTCTAAAGCTCAGATAAAGTTGTCTAGTTTAATCCTACCTAATTTTCAAACCTTGTAAAATCTTTTTGAAAAGAAAGGAGAAGACAAAGCTTTTTATCTTTAAAGGGGAAAAATCATGAATAATTTGAAGTACAAAGTCAGTTCTAGGACACTGGGATCTTGCTAATGCATTGTGAGCAGAAAAAAACAGTGAAATTGGATAAATAAATGATTTGTTATAAATTATTTGCAGGGAATGGTGCATCTTCTAGTTACCTGTCTATCTTGCCGTCTTGCATTTATAATGACTTTTTTTTCTGCTTTTATTGCTGCAGGACCTACCTCTTCATTTTGTGAGGATTTGTTATGGTTTCTCAATCAGGTGAAGATAAATAATCTGGACACATTATGTTCCAATTATAGAATGAGAAACCACATGAAAGACATTGCCCACACAAATGAATGGGAAGTTGGTCATTTGCTCAATTGTACAATGGAAGGAGATGGTAACACACCTGAGAGCTGAATTTCTATTGGACTATTCATGAAATGTTCCGTTTCCTACATTTTTAGTCAAGATAAAATTAGGGAGGTATGGGTTTTTTGAGGATTTCATGTTTTGTTTGGTGGCCAGTCCTGATTATTTCAGCTTAATAGTTGTCAATATTTCTCTGTGAGCTGTTTGTATTTGTAATTTTATGTTTTTGGAGTGAGGGCTGGGCTGGAAAGAGAGTCAACATCTGATTTCAATTATAACTCTGTGCAGAAAACCATACATGTGCTGAGCTTGAGTTCCCAGAATCAATCTGTGACAAACATAAAGCATTTACCACTCTCCTACAAAATATTTCATAAGGCCATGGGTGAATCTTACTTAGGAGACATCCCATCCACTCCTGCTCAGACAGAAGTGCAAAATAGCCACAATATACTCCTTAAAAAAAGGATGTTTGTTAGCTATTCATAGCATAGTTGATTTCAGTCTAATTGTATTTTTCCAAGCAAATATAATAAAATCTCTTTTGCCCATACCAGCAGAACATTTAAAATACATAATGGATAGAGGTGCAGAGAAGAAAGATGAACATGTGAGCCTATCTCTGAAAAAGTTCCCTTAAATAAGGACGATTTCTGAAAATTTAATGGATTCTGACTCGTCTTGGAGTTTCAACACCACAAATGCTATTCAGAGGCGTAATGAATCGCCACCCAAACACAGGAGCTCTGGTCTGGTGGATTTACACACACTTGGGAGGAAAAGAAAGACACAGCTTTTCGATCAGGCTAATGGCTTGGAAGTAGCTTCAGGAGGAGCACTGGTAATCGCATTTGACGGTCTGAATTGATGGCTGATGGCTTGTAAAGGGCAAAGCATGGGAGTGATTGCAGGGAGCTTTTAATAATGCTTAGCAAATGATCAGGCTGCACAGTCAATCGCTTTTCAGATGTCAATATTCTTCCCAGTAAGTGCAAAGCATTGGGGAAAAAAAAAAAAAACAAACCAAAAATCTTGAAATCACAGAATCTCAGACTTAGTGAAGATAATCCCAGTTCTCAGAAGAAAGATAAACAAAAAGTCAGATTTAAGGAATAAACTTGATCTAGACAAGGAATAGTTGTAATTTTTGATTTGAGATTTGAATGCTACATACAGATTCTTCCAGGATCCAGTTCTGTCTATGGTTTCACCGTACTAAGTCTTACAACCTGCTCAATCCTACCTCATGGCTAATATTAAGGAACACACAATCAAAGTAGTATTACCCACAGAAAGGTTTTGTGGAGTAGACCCCAGTTTCCATTTCTTGTCTGCGGTTACAAAATTTGCAAGATTTTTCTTATCCTTCTCCTACAGCTTGTGGATGTGTCCATCACCCCTTACAAGTAGGATCCACACATTCTCTCGTCTCTCTCCTGAGATCTGGAAAGAGCTTTTTTCTCTTTTTCTATTCAGTTGCAAAACTTCTTGGAGTAGCTGAAAAACCAGACCAAACTAGGTCAGTGGCTTCTCCAGAAGATCCAAGGTCAAGAGTATTTAAAATATTAATGACTTCTGAATGCCTCTGCTTCGAGATGACTTGTAACACTCAAAACAAGATTTTTAGAAGTCATAGTGCTCAACAGAATATCAACTAAATTGTATGCATTATGACTATTTCATGGCTTGCTTTGCTCTCACAGCCTTAGTTTTAACTTTTTTAGTTCCCTGTTGCCAGGAGCAACATTAGAGAGGTTTGTGAGTACTTTATTACCTGTAGGGGATGGTTTGGGGAACACTACTCAGGCTCCCAGCACAAAGGAGCTTTGGGATTATATACAACAGGTAATAACATTTTCATTTCAAATATTCAGGATTTTCTAAGTGATCACCAAATTGGAGCATTGTCCTTCACCTGTGAATCGTTTGGCCCATTTTTTGTCTTTAAAAATCAGCAGGAGATGATTGAGATCTCTGAGTCAATTTTGTCCCCAATTTATTTGGATGATGGACTGCTGGGACATGACGTATTAACTCTGTCCAGCACCTTACAGGATTCAAATCTTTTTATGATCACCCATTTTGTCTATTTTGCAGCTTTGTTCTGATGATTCTGGGAATGAAGGAGTTTCTTCTTCCAGAGGAAAGGCCTTCTGTAGATTCCCTGGGTCCACTGTAGATTTTGGTTCTCAGGGAATTCATTGTGAATATTTTTGGGGTGTGAGACAAAACCAACAAATATTGCCCAGGAATGCCTTGTGATACTTCAGAATCACCCATGCCAACACTTGGTGTTATTGGTTTGTCTGGATAAATATGATATTATTTTACACATGCTCTGTATCTCTGCAGCGCCAAGAAAACTTGCAAAACAAGCCTCTGTTTTGCTGCATTTGTATTTTCCTGAGGTTCACATTCACATTTTGATGATGAGATGGATGAACTTCCCCTTCATCTCGTGTTCACCTGCATTTCCAGCAGATGCAGTGGCATTACTCATTATTAGCCAAAATCAAGACACCTCTACTAAGAACAGTGACCAGAATATTGTTTTTGCTATTTTTTTTAGTGACACCGTGACAAAAATAGCCACAGTATCCAAGATGTAAATTGGGGAAAAAAACAGTGTTTTTTTACTGTGTACAGACCTTTTATTTTTAACCTACTGCAAATAAATGCAAGAACTATGTCAAATTAGGCATTCAGTTTTTCTGTAAGGAAGTGAAGCTCCTCAACCAAGTTCCAAAAGGGTTTTGTCCTTGTGATTTCTTGCACAGAACTGGGGAGAAAAAAAAAAAGGAAGAAACGCACAAGAAAAAAAGAAAATTGATCTTTTGCTTTATTCCCAGCTGTGAAACTTTCAGAAACTCAGCTGAAATGGGGATATAAAAGCAAAAAATAACTGCAGCTTCCATTAGAATTTGGGAAAAGAGAGACCTGGGTCATCAAGTTCAGTTCTGTGAACATAAATATATACTACTGGAGAGTTCACAGAACATCTATTCTTAATCTCCAAAAAACCCCACAAACCTAAAAATACTCCCAAAACACTCCCTCAACTAATCCTAAAACTTTTGCTGCAGAGAATCTCAATTCAGGGAAAAAAAAAAAACCCTAGAAACAACAAATCAGCTCAAAACAATATGACACAATGGAGAGGAGGGATGAAAAACTGACATCCTATAAATTCCGTGGCAGGACAGATCTCATAAATAAATTCCCAAGTGGCACAGAGAAAAGTAGAATAGCCTGGTGGACCTTGCCTGTCTGGCTGGTACAATAATTCTTTATTATTCCCTAATTAAGAGCAGGTTCATAATCCTGAGCATGCAAACAACAGATGCCAATTAAGCACTTTAGGTTTCTCTAAGCCTTTGCACTTGGAATGTTGCTGGTTTCTGCCCATCAGCTGGCAGCAAGGGTGAGCAGCCTGCTCTGAGCTCAGAAGAAAATAGATACTTCAAACAAGAGCCTGGGGGAAGAAAATTTCCTAAAGCCTACAATTAATAATTAGATCTTAATCATAGAATCAACAAAATATGATAAGTCCCAAGAAACATTAACAATTTTTTTTTTTGCTTGAATTCAATGCCCAAAACGTCCCAAACTGTCAGACTGTGTTACACAGTCACTGCCAATTCTGTCCCAAGCTTCTCTTGGGACAAGTAGATTTCCCTGTGCTCTGTTTGGGACGCTCTCCATCTTCCAATCTTCTAATCTTCTCCAATTGTCTAGACTAAGTTTTATTAATGGATAACTCAAAGCCATTAAATCTCATTCCAGTAATGCTCTTTAAATTGAACAATTCTCTCTCTCTCTGGCATATACACCCAAACATATGTATTTTGTTATTCACTGTAATATTATTATTGACACATTTATTGCTACATTTATTTTGGCAGCAGAAATAAACCAACTTTTTCAATGTCTCTCAAAAAAATAGGCTCTTTTTTCCTGTAAGTGCTTATATAGCTGATTTTTAATTCTTGATTGGGACGTCCTGTGCGAACAAAATCATCTTGGATTACAGATGATATCCTAAATGAGCTCTTATCTTATTCAATGATGTTACTGCTGCATGATTTATCTTAGGATCCTTTTGAGATCCTTTCAGGGTTGTGTCTCACTGGTAGCTCAGAGTTGTCCCACCATCCATCAAAACATCCCCAGTCCTCTCTTTCTCCATCCCTTCAAACTGATGGACTTCTATCTCATTTTAAAAAATGGTCATTTTACAGTCAGTTACTTGAGATAGATAGTAAACTCAATTTCAGATTAATTTTAACCTCTGAGGTAGGAACAGTATTAAAAAATGTTTCCCTTCTCAGATTTATGATGCCAGGACAAGAACCAAAAATAAAGGAGAGATTTCATCGTTTCAAAATTAAAATTGCCCACATTCTGGGCCAATGCTAGGAACGTATATTCACAGAAAACATCAAGGATGCTTTAGAGAAAAGAAATTAAGCACAAAGCGCTTTTTTTTTTTGATTGCCATTTTTTATTGCACACATTCTTGAAGAGACATCTGTGACCACTTCACAAAAAAAGTGAAGTGGACCAGTGTGAAAAATTGAGCAGTATATGTATAGCTTTATATAAACATGAGAATGGCTTTCAAGTTGAAAAAAAAAATAAGAGAAATTATGGTTTTGTAATTCTGAAAGATGAAGCTGTAGGAAATCATAAGTATCTCTACTCTACTAATTTTCTAACATAGATTAGGTCCTAACCCAGACTGAAACCAGGAATTTCAGAAATTAGGAGGAAGGCTGAACTGGATCTACAACTAACATACCTTTCTTATCCTGATCCCACTTAATCTCAAAATAAATATTTTGGAGGTTGGTTCATGTGATGCTTGGATCAGGCTACCAGCGCCTGTTGAGAGCAATTCTTGTTCTGTGCAAGTTTGTCACTGTGTGGAAATTCCCACAGGAATGACAAATGTTCTGATTTTTTTTTTTTAAACACCCGTTTAAACTATTTTGACTTTCCACATTTCTGCCTGGAATTTACCACAGAGTTCCTGCATCCACTTTGTAATTTCTGCATGAACTGTGATTTTTTTCTGAATACCCTGTTGCTTGAATTTTCCATCTTCTGGCTATCCTTAAGCAATTCTGTTTTCACCTTCTGACTGGGTATGAATTTAAGTCCTGCTAATTTCAAAGTCTTCTCCCTCATCTTTCAGGCTGTTGTCACTTCTCTTTATCAGTTCCTTTGTTCTAACTTAAAGTCTTTGTTTCATTATACTACCACTGTAAAAGTGAGCTTTGTAATTTAATCTTTCCTGCAGCTCTTCCCTGAACCTGACAAATTTTCCACAAAATTCAGTGTAGTTATATTTATTTTTTGTCATCATTTCCCCCCCCAGTTCCTTTGGTAGAAAATGTTTCCATAAACAGAGCAGAGAAAGCTGCACAGTTATGGAATCCTGAGATTTGCTTTTCTGAACTGAAATGTTAATTGTTTGCCACCTCCCTCTTGCAGGGTTTAGTTCCTCCCCCAGCTTCTTGTGTGTGAATGATTTTTCTCACTGTTAACTTTAATTCATATATTATACATCTCATCCATAATTTACCATAAAGAGGGACCTTCTATTATTTATCACCTGCATGATGGGGACATCCATGTGCACACATGCATATATGGGATATTTTCCTACATAAAAATAAAGATTAATGTATAAATATTTAATGGAGGCTATAGTCTCAGGAAATATTGCTCCTGAAAGTGTTGGAAAACACTTTTTTCTGCAACCCAAGTATGTACCACGGGGTACAGTCTGGTTAGAAACAGGTGATGCCGCTCCACAGAATATTATTTGTCTTTCCTTCTCTCATTGAAAGAATTTTAGCAACCAGAAAAAGGTGCTCTTTCCTTCTCTCATTGAGAGAACTTTAGCAACCAGAAATTACTGGACACCCACTCTTTCTGTCACCCAAGTGTAGTGAATGAGTTTAATAAAAATTTATGGGGCCACCTATACTTGAGGGTTGCTGAGAAAGCAGCATCTGAGCTAGAAAAAAATGTTGAAGTCATGCATTTTAACATATTATATCCCTATTAA
Source organism: Grantiella picta (assembly GCA_013397955.1). NCBI lineage: Eukaryota > Metazoa > Chordata > Aves > Passeriformes > Meliphagidae > Grantiella > Grantiella picta. The sequence continues at coordinate 635,132 of VZRM01002349.1, forward strand.
AAATAAATGCAGATTATGTTTGAAATGGTGTTCATTGTATAACTTGGCTCTGAATGTTCAGCTGTCTGCAGTTGCTGTTTAAGTGGGAAATTGGCCTAGGAAAAGTTAGCTAAAAAGTGTCTCAGAAATTGTGAGAAAGGTGTTGGAGTTTTGGGGTTTTGAGTTTTTTTTTTCTTTTTGGTTTTTTGTTTGGTTGATTGGTTGGTTGAGGTTTTAGGGGGTATTTAAGGTTTTTTCTAGGGTTTTTTTTTTTGTTTGGTTTGGTCTTTTTTGTTTTGTTGGGATTTTTTTTAAGGTCAGAAGAAGTTAATTAGTGAATATCTGTTACCTTTACCAATGCCACATTCGTTTCCCATCCCTGTTTTTTAGTTTTTTGATGGCTCCATCTACAAAACAGAAATGAAAAGTAGTTTTTATAGAGACCAGGCAGGCTTGTAGTGCATTCCCAGACACCCAAGTGATTTCAGGGCTCTCCTTCACCATCCACCAGCTCATGGAGGGCACATTCCTCAGGCTCTGCCACAGAATAAAAGACAGCCAGGTAACAAGAAAAAGGCATAGGAGAATTTCAGCTTTAATATCTCATTTTGAAAGATTAGGTGAAAGCAAGTCGATGTAACAGGTTGGTCACACAATCAAATCCCATCCAACCACTCACAATTAATTATTCAAGCCTTTCTTTGTGCCCTTGTCAATTTGAACAGAAGAGCTGTCAGCTGTTGAGTCTCTATTGAAGACCAGCCTTAGATCGTTATTATTGAGCTGCTCCTGACCAGGCTCCGGGGCCAGAGCTCCTGTCAGAAAGAAAAAGAAATGAAACACTGTGTATTGACTTTTGGATCTTTGGGATATTATTTATTTATTTATCTCCCCCTGTCTCCCGTGGTCTTTGCTCTGCAGTGTGCTCTGCTTTGTGTGATGCTCCCTTTGCTCCACAAAGAACCAAACAAAGTCCACGAGGCTCAATTTACAGAGATCCACGTGTTTTCCACCTTTTTAATGGGAATGCTCCAGGGAGGGAGATGGTGTGTCCTGACCATGGACATGGTGTAGAATGCAAATCCCCCGGTCAGTGATACAGGCTCTGCCTAAGAGGATTGGAGGGAAGAAAAAAATTGGCTTTCTCCCAGGAGATAAAGACTGGGAACTATGAAAGCAATAATGTTGACCCAAATAACAGTTGCTCAAGAGAATGAACCAATGCAGAATTTGCTTAGAATAAATGCCATACGGCTGTCAGATTTTGCCACGTTAATTTTCTTTTTTAAGATTCGTTTGTGGCTGTTCACATCCCTAAGCCATTGACTGCATAAAAGAGTATACCCAGATTAAAGCTGAGTATCAGGGAAAGAGAAGAAAAGTAGTTTTAGTTCAGAGCTTTTTCTTCATTACTTTTCCGCTGCCTAGTTTTGAAAAATAGGGGTAATTATTTTTAAATGTTCTTATCTGACACCAGCATTTTTTGAATGCTCAAATAAAATGTCAAAACTGTGCTGTGTTTTCTCAGGAGATAGAAGTATATCGAAGCAAATTGTGTGAATATCCTTAGTTTAGATTAATTTGTCCAAAAAAGAGTATTTACAGTCCTGATGCATTGGAAGGACAGTGCAGAGTCACATCTCTTTTTAGGGAGCTGACAAGCACAAAGAAGAAGAAGAGACCAGTGGTGCATAATTTAAAATCCCTTTGATGCCATGGTCCAATGGATTAAAAAAGACACACATATTTGGTTCACAGGTTTCATAGTGATCCTCTGCTTTAAAGTGTATTTTATGGCCTTGTGGTAATCATAGAATGGTTTGGGTTGGAAGGAACCTGAAAGCTCATCTCAATCCACCTCTTGCTTGGGACACCTTCCACTGTCCCAGGCCGCTCCAAGCCCCAGTGTCCAACCTGGCCTTGGACACTGCCAGGGATCCAGGGGCAGCCACAGCTTCTCTAAGAACCTGTGACAGGTTGACAGCAAACATTCTTCGTATTTCTAACCTATTTTTCCCATGTTCCAGTTGGAACCCATTCCCCCTTGTCCTTTCACTCCAGTTCCTGATTGATTAATTAATTGTCCTTCTTCCCCTTCTCTTTAGCCCCTTCAGACCCTGCAAGGTGCTGTGAGCTCTCCACACAACCTTCTCTTCTCCAGGTTGAACATTCCCCCCAACTCTCCCATCCTGTCTCCATGGTGTTGAGGCACTGTTGAGGTGCCCCAGTCCCTCAACCTTGTGGCATCCTCTGGACTTCCTCCATCATTTCCATGCCCTTCTTATGTTGGGACATCAGAACTGGACACAGTGCTCTGCTTGGGATCTCATGAGAACAGAGCAGAGAGAAGAATCACCTCCCTGGGCCTGCTGCCCACAGTGCTTGGGATGATCCTGGTGGTGATTCCAAGCACAGATTTGGCCATTGCGCTCCATCTCCAGTGGTGCCAGAGGTTATGGAAGTGTCTGACTTACTCTGGGAATGTTACTCTGAATGCCTTGGGTGGATGGAACCTGCTGTACACATTGAGGCTTTTCTGTCAGGTCATTCCTGTTTAGGTAACTTTATGCTGCTTGCAGCTTCTGGGATTTCAATAAATGTCAATGATATCGATCTTCATCTAGAAATGTCATTAGCATGGCCAAGGCCTTCTGTGCTGATGTCATATGGTGCTGGCAAGGTGACTCTGTGACTCAACATGTTCTTTAGTGGACTGTAGAGATAAAGAAAGAGAGGGTGACTGCTCAGGGAAGCTGCTGAGGGCCCAGGCAATGCCAGCCTATGATTGGACATAATTATTTTATTGGCTTGTTGTAATCTAGTGCTATGCTTCCTCAAAAAAAGAAGTTTTATAAGTGGAAGAATATGTTTTGCATGGTTTTCACACCAAACAGAGACCATTCAACCCATATGTTAAATATGAATTTTCTCCCTTTTTTTTTCCAAAAAGACCTGTGTTTCCTTAACATTCATCATTTAAAAGACACAAGAGAACTCATTACAGACTCTAGTTGCCTAATAAATGCTGCAATGCAACCCTATAACAAATCACTACGCCTTACCAAAATAGATGCTTTAAATCATTTGTAGAACTAATTGCATCTGTAAGCACAGGAAAAGCTCAGGAAAAGGAAAAAAATGTTTAACACAGCTTACCTGAAACATTAATCTGGCCAAAGGCTGTGTTTTAAAAATAATTTGTTGTGAGGTCTTCACAGGAAATGAGCACTGATGCAAACAAAACAGGTACAGCCCACTGGTAAACACTCTGACAGTGGAAAAGGAACAAAAATAGCAACATTTAGCTCATACACAGAGATTTACAAATCCAAAATGTGTCCTTGTTGTGTACCTCCAGAAAGGATTGAATCCAGTCTGGCAGGCCTTCAGGCACAATGAGTAAAACAAGGGGTAAGAAAGGATGTTTGCTCAAAACCCAGAGCTGGGATTCCCAAATCTTCCACAAAAAAATGCGGAAGGCAAGGTTAGGCAAACGAATTTCCTTCACTGTGCCTCAATTTCCCAATCAAATACAAATTGTCAGATGATAAAAATTATCTTATGAACGTATTAGGGCATATTTGCATAATGCTGCTGATATTTGGACAGGCTTCCAAGTCATGATTCTCTGAGCAGCTCAGAGAAGGGAATAAAAAACCCCTTAAAATACTTGCATTTATTCTAAAGGACTGATGCTTGTTGTGTTTATAATGATATTTTCTTCATGCTTCCAATCTAAGGAAAGTAATAGTACAGAATCACAGTAATCTTTATGAGATGGCATGGAATTACACATCCTTCCTGGTTTTATCTCACATAGATCTTTGAAATGAAGTTGAATTGAAATATGCCATAATCTTGAGTTGATGCTCAGCATAAATCACACTGTGAATTTACTCCTTGCTGAAAAGTTATATTTACTGAACCCTTTTTATTGTTATAAAGTTAGCTTGACAAAGATGTCAGCAAACAGAAAATAAATAGCATGATAACCACATCTATTCACATTATTGTAATATAACTCCTGTTCAAAGTGTTTCTGTTTATTGAGAAGTTGCAAGAATTACAAAACTTTGTAACCTACAAAAAATGAGGTCTGCTAAATCCCCACGTGCTGATGGTATTCAGTCTGCAAACAGATTCTCAGGAATTGCTTGCAGTTATTTCAATTTCAAATCACTGTGGGTTATTTTTTTAATTCCAGCAATGTTGATAATCATGTGACTTGTGTAATACTTAGATGCTGTTTTTCTAATATTCCTTTATGGTATAATTTCAGTGGATCAGGGGCTGCAGGAGTTCTTTTCTTTCATTTTATGGTATACAAAAGTCTTCACCTACTTCTGCTCTTACTATTGTTATTTTTTCTGTTCAAAACCCTGGTTCATCAGCTGTTCTGAAGCAACACTGAGTACAAATGGTTTGGTATGTTTCCATACTTGGGAAAATGTGTATTGTGTCCCAAAATACGGGAATAGCCTATCAGCAAACAACTTTTTAAAAAAATGGTAGGTGTGGGAGTGGTAGTGAGAGCTGAAAGAAGTTAAATACAAAAAATGCCTGACATGAAGCTCTGTGCCTGTGTGGAGGGGAAAGCAGACAGAAGTAGGATCTCATCATATGCCATAGCTGGTTATGTTGAGAATTGAAATCAGTGTGCATGAGAGCGGGAAAAGTAGAGGAAAAATGGGTATATCAAAAGAAAATTGTAAAAGATATTTCAATTTTTATAGAGCTGTTGAGAAGTGACACCATAGACTTAACACTATTGTGTTGTACAAAAAGATAGAAATGTACATCATTAGCAGCTTTTTTTCTTCCTTTTAAAAATTATTCGCTGAACATTGAATTCTTTTCCCGGTAGACTGGCCAAGAGTCTCCAGGGGAAATTATTTATTTAATCTCCGATTTCTAGTGGAGCTACTTCCTCCCACAGTGAATATTCTGCATAATTTTTTATCCAAACACAGTTTTACTTTTTCAAATTGAGCAAGGAAGATACTAATTCCTTCCAATGTCATTACCCTAAAATGAAATTATCCTGTTTCACCCCTCGTGTTGCACTCTCAAAATAAATAATAGATAAAAATTCTACACTAGAAGATACCATGTGTAGCTTTGTCTCTGCTACTGCACATGCCTTAAATAAAAATTCTGACTGCTCAGGTGTCTTGGGAAGCTTTGAATAGATCTCATGGAAGGGAGTGAGTACTACGATAAATTTCTCATAAAACTGTTCCTTCAGGTTGAGATGCTCCATTTCCTTCACAGTTACCTGCAGAATAAATGTGGTTAAACGTGTTGGGCCACAAGAGTTGGAGCTGCTGTAATCACTGTGGGGTGATATTGACTGTTTGCACTCTTACAAAACAATTCTGCTGCTGTTGTAATTCTGTGTGTGGAGGGTTGTGATTTATTCTGATCATATTTTCCATAACAGTTTCTATTCTGGAAATACAGTTATTTCAGAGCTCCAAAACTATTAAGGTGCATATTTGATGGTGGTGACAAAAACCAGCTGCTGTTCAGGCCAGAGGAGATGGAGGTTTTCCCTTTAACTCACAATTTGTGTTTAAATTTACATGCAGATGGGAGGGGAGATGGGTTATGTTCCTTGATGATATCAAGAGCAGAGCATAAGTTTATTTGTGCTCAGCCACTGGTTAGCTCCAGGCTATTTATTTACGTGGGATGCACCAGTAAAAGCCTGAGGAAAAAGATTTTAATCCTCCAGACAGCTCCATATATCATGGGCAAAGCTGAATCCTCTTTAATCAGAGCCCCTGAAACTAGCTGGTGATTTAAAATTATCTGCCTGCTTCCCAGCTGAAATGAGGAAAGCAGCTTCTACAGCAACGTATGCAAGTACTCAAATCATCTAAAACTGAGGTATTAAAGATTATGGCAGTTTTATTTAATATCCTGGAGGATGACAGTTAACAACAGCAGGTGGAGAACTGTAGCTGCTCATGCCTAATAAATTCATCGAAGATGAAGAGGGGGAACAATTAAATTAAAACATTTTGTGATCAGTCAGGTCTATACTATTCGATCCTAAAATAGGAACAATTAAGATAAGCTAGTTTGTGTACAAAAAAACAACTCCTGCATCTAGTTATGAATTATTTGAAAAAAAACAAACAAAAACAACCACAAAATCAAAACAAACAAACTAACAAACATGTTTATTCCCTCTTTATAAAACTTGAAGATTGTATATACAACATAAGTGGATATGGTGTGGACAATTGGCATGAAATATATTTTTGCAGTCTCAGAAACACAGAGTGGGCAATAAAATATCTTCTGATTTGGGTAATTTACAGTCTCATTTTCAAAATGGCCAAACTTATTCAGAAAATTATAGCACTGCACATATAAGAGCATAATGTCTTTCCTTATTCTGAGACTACAGAAGCACAAATAAACTCATGGTACTGTTTTAAAGCATTTAAAATTATAAAATTAAAGCAGCTAAAACCATGAATGCAGCTACCACCAGAATTCAGGACCTGCCTGATTTTGGAGCTCTGGGCTTGGGTTTCATCCTGTGTCAATGAGAAACCAGCAGGGAACCACAACTCTTGTTCCTATTTAAAGCTGTAATTGAGTCAGCAAATAATCCCTCTCAGCTCAATTTACAAAGCCAAAACTGGAATTTCATTTTGTTCAGTCCCCTCTTCCACTTTCTGTGTATCTCCCTTCCCTTCCCTTCCCTTCNCCCTTCCCTTCCCTTCCCTTCCCTTCCCTTTTTACTTTTTTCCTTGTTTTCTTCCCTTTTTTCTTTCTTCATTTCCTTTTCCTTCTTTCTGTCTCCCTTTCTCTTCCAATTTTATTCACCTTATGATTCTACAGAAAAGAAATAGGCAGGTTTGTTGTTTTTAGGCAGTAATAATTCATGCAAAACATCAAGGGAAATCTGGAAACTATAATTCTGACAAAATCTCTAGTTATGAGACAGCCATTTTGGACTGGAGCAAACAGCACAGCATCTAAATTTGTCCAGGTCCATTTTCTTTGAAAACATGCAGAAAGACATTGCTGGTCCTTACTATTCCTTAGAGATAGAGATGGCAAAATAACATCAATTTTATGTTGGCTGTTTTTTCTCTTTAATCTTTTCTACTTGGAAGAATCAAGTGGGAATTATTCCCCGACCTTGCTTGGCATTTTAAAGGTGTGGTGATGGTGGTTGGGTTGGGCCTCCCACACTTTGAGCAGCTCTGAATTCCACTGACTGAGGGGCACAGTGGCTGATTAGAAGCAGATTTATGTATAATATACCCTCATTCAGACTGAGATGCTACCCAAACAGGTGCTTTTATCCCCAACTGAGGTAGGGGAGGTGAGAGAGAGTAAAGAATGATGATGTAAGAAATCATGTTTTGAGCTGTCAGCTCTGCATAAATTTGGCAAAGTTAGGAATCAATCTGTGTTACAAGTGGAACCACATCAGGTCATAGGACTGGAAATATTTATGAACATCCTTAGCGCTTTGCAGAGAGCTTTGCAGAGAGATAATCTCAGTTATTTTTTATCGAAGTCTAAACAGATTATGTATCTAAATAAAATAGAAAAGATCTCGTGTAAGGATGCTGGCTTGTTTTATAAATCCTCAAATTTAATACTGGTGGGGGAAAAAAGCCCACAACAAACAACAAAACAAAGGGAAAGGGAAAACCAGCTGCTTTGGAAGTGAGGAAAGCTTCAGACCTGCAAGCTTGGACTGATGATAGAGAATGTCTGTGAGCTTTGAGGAGCCTGGAATTATAGATGGAATATGACAGCAGCCTCCCTCACCTTGGACAACACTTCCTATGGATTTTATGGTTTTTCTTTCCTTGTGTCAGAAAAAATAGGAATATCAATGCCTTAACTCCTCATGAGTAACATTGTGCTATGGTGGCACTTCAGAAGCTTTGCCACTGAATTTTTCCCCCAGAAAATGACTCATGATGGCCTCTCCAGGTATCTCATGCACCACATTGAATGAGTGATGCTTGGGAAAGTGAAATCCTTACCTCCCTCTTTCCCTCCACATCTCCTTTCCTCCTCTAATCTTTTTGTTGGGTACCAAAAGCATTCCCAGGACTGACAGCAGGGCAGTTTAAGCAGGTTCTAGCACACTTCCCATTCCCTGAGCAGCAGATTGGTTTGTTTTGGGATGATATTTCAGCAGTGACCCTCTGGTTTCTCTCCTCTTTGGCTCTATGAGGAGTTCTCTCCCCTTTCACTCATAGGTCACACTGGAAACTTGCTTAGCAGAAGTGATTCTATCCAGTGGAAGTGACAAGTAGCACTGAAAGAAGTTTATTTGTTCTATGTTATCATTTGGCACACGATTAGAACAGCCATCTGTTCTCCTAATTCTGATCAACCCAATTTAGGCTGCAATAACACAGCGCCGTTAGATGTGTTTCCAACAAAGGAAAAATCAAATACGATTTTTTAAATCATCTTGAGGGTAACATTACCCCTGTTTAAAGACTACCAGCATGCTGGGGGGAAAGGGCATGATAAAAGAATAATTAACATTGTGATTTTTAAATATTCTCATTTTCATACAAGAATATGATGCGCTAATTCGACAGGAAAGTGTTCGCATTTTCTTATGAATTAAACATGAGAACAATCTCACACAGGAAACCTAAACAGAATTTTATTTTAATCTCTAATATTATACAGTCTAATGGAAAGCATTAAAACCTTACATAAGAGCAATTTCATAATTTTTCATGTGACCTCTTAGCACTTGGAGAAACGAACACATGATTTGCCAGTGCTTCTGAACTTTAATGAAGTCAGTAGGTTATTTAGGGCATTGGTCAGCAGATGGTAAAATGAAGGGTTTGTTTCAAAAATGTCATGGGTTTTGGGGCCCTTAGTTGGCCAAGCCTAGGTGTGACCCAGTTTCCTCCACTTCCCCTGTTTGTTTTCTTCAGGAGAGTAAGACCCATCTCTTCAGGGTCTTACTCTTAATCTTCAAAGTGGTTTGTTAATAATCTCAGAGGAAGACATGAATCTAGAGGTTGAATTAGGGATGAAATTTTGTTAAGGAAAGCTGTTGGTAAAATATAACAACTGTTAAAATATTGGTGTAATGGCAAAAGACGACTCAGCTTGGTGAGTTGTGTGGGGAGATTGAATCATTTGATTTGACCAGTGAGGTTTTGATACCAATAATTCCAGTTTTAGGACAGACTGGTGAGATGTCACATCTACAGAAGGAGGTAAATGTCTTCACTAAGTCCATGACTCCAAAAAGATCACAATCTTCCATGATGGGTTCAATTACTGGATGGGGATGTGGAAGAAATTTGTACACAGAGGAAAATGGTGAAATTTTGCATTCACTACAATCAGAACTATGATTGAACTTATGGGCATGATCCAAGCTTGAAAAGGAACTTCAAAAAGTTGTTAAGGTGTTGAGCACAAAACTACAGGAATATTTCAAGACATGAATAATTCACAGTAAATGATTTAGGAAGTTCAATCTGTATAACTAATTAAGGAGAAAGATGGTATAAGAGGTAATTTCCTCGTGTTCTGTAAGTACTTAAATGGGGAGAAGATTTCTGACTGTGGAGGAAATCTTTAATGAAGGCACAGTAAGATCCAGTAACTGGGGCAAAGACAGGTGGACCCAAACAATACTCGAATTTTCAAAAGTGAGAATAATTGGAATAATTTACCAAGGGCTATCACACGCTCTCCACTTACCTGAAATCTTTAATCATGACGAATGTCTTTTTAAAAGACCCGTAATGTAACTCCCAGATGTGGACTTGTGCAGGAGTTAATGGCAAAAGGATGAAAGGTAAAAATAAATTACCCTAATGGTCCTTCTAGTTCTTGGATCTATATATTTTGTTTTCAGTCTCACGGTGAGGCTAAGTTATGAATTATGCTGAATGTTGAGAAAGAGTTATGAGTTCCATTCCCTGTTTTTCCAACGACTTTTCTACATCAATCCATGTCTCTCAGAGAGCTTGTCTGTACAGTGTTTAAATTTTATAGAATCATATAATGTTTGGGTTGGAAAAGACCTTAAAAATCTTCTTGTTCCACCCCCCTGCCATGGGCAGGGACACCTTCTGCTATCCCAGGTTGCTCAGACCCCCATCCAACCTGGCCTTGGGTTTAAATTCTATTTTTAAATAAGTTTAAATGCTATGTAAATGGTAATATATTACTATGCTTGCCCACATTATCAAGGCAAGAGATAGTGAGGGTTCCTGGAAGCCTTTGAAGTCTTTGAGTGAGACACATATTTCAGATATTGAACCAGGTGTTCAAAGGCATCAAGCATTGAAAACCAAAAGAGATTTCAACATCTCTGAAAATCAGATGCTGAAATTATTATAATCAAGTATTCAAGGCATTAATACAAACACTACTGAGGAGGAATAATAAATGGGAGTTATGAGCTATATTTTGACAGTATTCTTTTTAATTGTTGTGAAGGAGGCTTCTCCGCCTTCCTCTCTTGAAGCCTGCTAGCAGCCAAACAAACAAAAAGCTTCAGTTTATCTGAAAGGATTTTTCACTTTTAAAAAAAAACTTTATTTGGCATATTAAGTAGGTGAGTAAAAAAAAATTAGACGTTGTTAGAGCAAAGCCAGAGCGATTAAATTAAATGTGCCTCAAGAAGAAAGCTCTCCCCTGGATCAACAGGGCAGGGGGAGCTTGTCTGTCCCATCCTGGTGCTTTCTAAACACTTTTTGAAGTGCAGAAGGCAGAACACTCAACACTTCAGCTTTGTCACAGCTGACAGCCTGTCGGGTTTAATGAAAATGCTCTCCGTTTAGGAGATGACAGAAATTACATGCATTTCCCCTTTTATTTCTCTGTCATCTTTTCTGTCTCGCCTTTCTACAGGAGAAGGAGGGGTTGGTTATTAAAGCATTACATAAGTATGCAAAATATGTTAAGAAGAAAAGAGGAAAAGGAAAAATCTTTAGCCCTGCAATTATGCACAATGTCTGTTGGTGGGAAATGTGGGATAACATCTGAAGTGTGACAATAACTATTTACTTTTAGTTATCTTTGAAGAGGGTGAGGCAAAAAATCTCTAGATAATGCTTTAAGTGAAGGTTTTATTGTACGATTGCCTGAGTAATTTCCAACAGGAAGATGATCTAAGCAGTGTTAGATAGCTTGAGTGTGTTCATAACTTCTGCAGAAAATACAGCAAGATAATGCTGAGCAATTTCTTGGCTCTGCACAGCTTTCACATTCCTTTTACTAAGTGGCAGGCTTTTAATAAGTGTGTCTGCTCTCACAGAGCCAAAAGGGTAACTGCTTCTGAGCAAACTCTCTGCCAGGGCTGAGCAGGGAGGGCATCACCTGCAAATATCAGTGAGTACTGTGAGAGCTGAAAATAGCCCACAAATCTATTATATTCATCACCCAGCCACTCCACATCCTCATCCACACCCACATCCACAATCCACACCCTGGCTGTAATTCCAGAACTGTTTTCTAGAGTTTTAAGGGAAGTTCTGACTTTGATCATCTCAATTTCTGAGGTAGCTTTTTTCGTGCTAATCCTGAGAAGAGAGACAAATTTGATTAATCATGATGCCCTGTGTAGACCATCTCTCAAAACTCTGCAGATGATCTGAAAATAGGGAGAGTGTTAGAAGAGCACAGAGGAAGGAATTTATTTTTAAACTTTGGCCACGTTTGTGGGATCTTAAACTTGTGCATACTACTAGTGAGTCTCTTTGAAGAAATGGAATTATGTGTATTCAGCAAAGGTGAAAAAGCACCCCAGAAAAAGAAAGCTACAGGAAGCCATCTCAGGAGGAGAACATTTCTGCCTCTCAGCTGCTTAGGCTCCACTCAAACACAAATGCACAGCACGTGCAGATTTACTGGAGGGACCAAACCGGTCCCAACCATCCCATTAGCACCTTTTAATCTGTTCCTGGGCCTGTGCTGTGGTTGCAGACTCTCCCCGACATCCACCCAGCACAGTTTGGTACCTGAGTTACATCCCAGCTGGAAAAATCCTCTGTAAGTCTCGGCTGGGCTGCAGAGGATGTGTGTGAGTGGAGCAGGCAGGGCTGAACCTGCTGTGCTGTCTGGATGCGGCACTGGGTGATGCTCACAGAGCTGGAAACAAAAGCAAAACGGGGTTGTCTTTGCTGCATCCCCCAAGCCAAGCCGTGAATGTGATTCCTGTCTCCTGAAGCTGTCATTTCGTGCTGCCTGCAGAGCAGAAGGGAGACAACTGTGCTTCAATTACCTGTGGTTCTTATAACATGTTCCCTGGCAAAGGTAGATTTGCTTTATGAATATTTCAGAAGTGCAGAAACTGCTTGTGAACAGAAGTCAGGCAGCCTGTGGTTTTCACATGCCAAAATTCTGAATATCCTTTCCTAAATTTAGGGGTAAAGGCAAACCTTGTTAAAGGGGACAGATGTTGAGTACCACTATGTGATGAGGAGCTAGGGTGGCACAAATGGTTTTGAGTAATGTAAACAGTGTTCTGAGTAATTGGGAATGTGAAAGGAAAAGGAAGAAACACTCAGCATAGGTCAGTACGTTATATCCAGGAGATACAGTATATTTTATTGGTTCAGCTTATTGCTACTAATGTATATATCATTCCATCCAAGCATTACAACTAGCATATTATAATATAAGATGTAAGATAACTTTGCTCTTTTGATGTAAGCTTTTCAATGCTATGTTTCAGACATCTGGGAGTGGAACTGAAATATTGCCCATTCAGGTGCTTTTCCTACTACAGTCTACAGTACCTTTGTTCCTAAGTCTTCTCTATGCAAGTAATTTAAGTTTTCAGAGGCAGATGAAGTCAATATGGTTTCTGTATAAGAAAGAACCTCCCTAGCCTGTAAACCTGTAAATCCCCCAGGCTGGAATGCAGTGTTGCTCATAGCTGAAGAGAGAGCACTTCCCATCCAGCTCTCCCTCCTCCTTGACAGCTTCTCTTGTTCAGCTCTTCTCCCTTGTCAGCAAAGGAGCTCAACACCTTCTATGCCTCCATTTCAGTGATTTATTTTCACAGAATCCCAGGATCAGTTAGGTTGGAAAAGACCTCCAAAACAACCAAGTCCCAGCTGTGCCCAATGGCACCTTGTCCCCAGCCCAGAGCACTGAGTGCCACAGCCAGGCCTTCCTGGGACACCTGCAGGGATGGGGACTGCAAAGCTCCCTGGGCAGCTCCTGCCAAGGCCTGAGCACCCTTTCCATGCAGAAATTCCTGCTGCTGGCCAAGCTGAGCCTCCCCTGGCCCAGCCTGAGGCTGTTCCCTCTCCTGCTGTCCCTGTTCCCTGGAGCACAGCCTGACCCCCCGGCTGTCCCCTCCTGGCAGCAGCTGTGCAGAGCCACAAGGTTCCCCTGAGCCTCCTTTGCTCCAGGCTGAACAACCCCACCACTTATTTAACCCTGGTGTGGTTATTGAACAATGCTGGATACTTACAAGCATGGGAGAGATGGCTGGTGTTGCTTTATTTACTGTTTTCTGCTCTCAGGGTCAGTCCTGTCCTGTGACATTAAATGGTTGTTAATTTTTTTTTTTTCAATTTCTTTTATATGGTTTAAAGGATATTGCCCTCTGTAATGATACCATTTCCTTTCTGTCTTCTCTCTGTTGGATTGCTTTCCCACTGATGCATCTCTGAGCAAGCATCCTGGCTACACTTAATTATTAAAAAGTCATTGCTCAAATAGAACTCTGAAGAAAATAAGTTCTTTCTTACTGCATATTACTGAATATTAGTTCATAATAGGCTTCATCCTTGTGTATTTCTCCCTAATTCTGGAGCCTGATATATTTTATAATACATAGGAACAGGTAGATATATTGTAAAAGCTACCAGCTACTAGAGAAATTTAGCAGACATGAAAAAGAAAAGATATTAACACTTACCTCAGTGTAAAAGTTTTGGACAAGCACACACAGCTTAAATTATAATACTTTTAAAATTGAAATATTAACCAGGTGAAGGTCAAGTTTGCCATGCATTCTAAACACATTATTTTAATTTATTGCATTATTGAAAGTGCATTAGAACAAACATGTAAGATGCAGATTTTAGGGGCTTTTGTGTCCTTGCTTGTAGAGTGGGCATTTACAAAAGAACAGAGACACTTCTGTGGGTATCAAATCACCAAAACTGCACGTGTGACCATATACACCGTGGTATTTTCCACATATTCTAGGGTTAATATAAAAAAGCCATGGTTGAAGAAAATTTAAACCGTAATACCTTTCTTTTGAGAGAACACTGGGAGAAACTCTGACCATGAACATGTCAGTCTTGTTTGGTTTTAGAGAGTTGTCACTTTGGTGATTGCTCTGACCACTGGTGCTGTTTAAATTGCAGGTTTGAGCAGCTCCACTGCCTTTCCAACCCCTGCAGTTCTGCTGCTGAATTGCATCATATCATCCTAAAATATTGAATTAAACCGGATTAAATGCACTGGTTCTTTACCCCATACTTTACTTCAGGTGCCCCTTGCATGCTTGTTAATTGTGATACAGACCATGGTACATTTCTTTCCTTCATTCCTCACATTTTCCTTAAAGATTCCTCCATGAAATGCAAATAAAATATACATGAATCAATACATTTACATGCATTTACAGTGAGCACTTGGCAAGCTTGGAGTTGGCAGCTTTAAACCTGGCAAAACCACAAATCGTCAGGACCTTTATCACCCACCTTTCAGCATGAGAGAGCAGAACACAGCAACAACCTGCCGGTATTTTAAACCCCGCAATTTCTTTTGTCTTTCAGGACCTAGATTTCTCATCACATCCACGGGAGCCTTGTATATTTTAGACGTACAGAATGAAGATGGACTGTACAACTACCGATGTATCACAAGGCACAGATACACTGGAGAAACACGACAAAGCAACAGCGCAAGACTTTTTGTATCAGGTGCTCCTTTTCTGTCTCTTGCTAAAGGAAATGGTGTGTGTGTCTCTCTCTAGTGTGCTCAGCTGGCAAGGCAAGTTCTTGTGTGCAACAACAGCCAGGTTTCTGTCAAATTGAAGTGGGGAGCTGTGAGCTGCTGCAAAATAAAATGGGCAGTTTTAAAATCCTTTATTTTTTATCTTATCTTTTTCTCTTTCACCTCTAAGTCGCTGTTTCCTGAAGACCTGTAGGGTGCACCTGCATTCAGCACGGTGATTTTTTTGCAGGTTTAGAGTAATTTTAAGAAGGAGCTGCAGATGGGATTAATCCCTTCGAAAGTAGACTTGTGCAGGGAAAGGATTTAATCACCTTAACTGTTTAACCAAAGAAGAGGAACACTTTTAGCAGTAGTTTACCTGACCTATTTTGGGATGGGATGAACTGCCCCATGGTGAATATTTATTGACCTCAGCAGGAGCTCAGGACATTTCACTCACCTGAAGATATCTCCACTTCAGGATTCCCAGGTTAGCTGAGGTGCACTTCAGCCTTCCTTTTCACTCACCACACTCCTACCCTGGGTAAAACAGCAGGTTTCTCTGCTTCCAGAAGGGATTTCCAGCCAAAAGGAGCACATGACCCTTGCCAATGCACCCAGGGGTGCTGCAGGCAGACAGGGAGGTTCGCTGGCAGCTCTCCATGCTCAGGGCTGAGTTCTAGGGCTTTGTGCAGCAGGTGAGAAAACGAGAAGGGCTATTTTAACTTTTCCTTGCAGTTTTAAATTGTCTCCTGAGGGCTGTGTGTGTGATGGAGAGTTGAGTTCCACACTCACAGTCACCCCACACTTAGGGCTGTCTATGGTGCTGCACCAATGCAGCTTTTTCCCCATTTTTTCCCAGTGAGAGGCAGTGCCAGCTGTGGGTGAGATGAAGGAGGAGCTGATCCCAAACCTTGGACATGCTCTCATACATTTCTGTGTAGGATTAGCATTTCCCCATGTCCCCTTCCTGTCCCTCATTTGCTGCTTGCCTGCAACTGCACCCAGTGTTTGCAGGGGAGTAAATCCATGGTTTTCCTACATCCCCCGAGCTCACTGAGGCTGCATCCCAGACTGTCTCCCTGTATCCTTACAGTGCCTTTCAGCTGGTAGAAATATGACACAGCCACATTTAAAAGGGGTTAAAAGGCTTCACTTTGGTATTTTAATAGGATTTTAGGTGCACAGCTCTTTGCAAGTGGAACACGCTGAGATGCACACTTCTTGTGTAATGCGTACACAATTTTATGGATTTTGCAAATTAGCATATTTACTTAAAATTCCTTAATTAGAAACACAATGAATGAAATAATTGTCCCCTTATTCTAATTATCCCTTCTAAATGAGGCTAAAGCCGAGTTTAAAAAATATGTTCCGGAGAGAAAGCTTCTTGAAGCCTCGAGTTTTGAGATACTGGAGAGCTCTCTCACTTCCTGCTGTGATTTTTTGTTTTTTCTGCTTTGCAGGACTCTACACTAAGCTAAAATATTAAACTACAAAAATTACAAGTATCTGGGGCTGAGAGTACAAAGAGCCATTTGTACCATTTTGTAATGGTTACAAAACCAGGAAAAGGGTATAAAAATGTATAAAAGGATATATAAAAGAAGAGGCAAAAATCATCAGACATCACTTACCCTACATAAATCATGCCCAAAATCCCACTGAAAGCCCCACATGCTTTTTCTCCTTTTCCCTTGACTAAGTTGCCCTAAAGGTCAGTCAGGATATGGTGACTTCCCCAGCCTGACAGTCAGTGGGATCATTCCCCTTTTGACCCTGTCCTCTTTTATTAAGGTCCTTTTGTCAGAATAAAATTCTGGTGATGAGTTCTCAGCTCTCCACCCCTCTGTTTGAGCCCTAAGGGAGACAGAGGTGAGCACAAGGTTTTCCATTATTAACATTCTTCCAGCCCTCCTCCAAAATGGACTTGGTTGAAGTACTTTGGAGCCCTCTGAACACACAGGCCAGTACTTAAATATAGAAATAATAAAAAAAAAAAAATGGGATTGTTCAGGTTAGAATCACTCACCAGTCAGATCCAGGAGTTTCTCCCTTTGATAGGTGTTCCCTGAGGGTAGAACTCTGCTTTTCCCAGCCACATGAAGAAGTTATCCTGCACAAGAATCTGCCTGCTTTGGTGTTAGAGAACAGGCAGGGTTCTACCCTTCCAGCTGGCTCCATAATATGGTCTGCTTCCGTATGAAATCATGCTAAGGCTGAGCCAGTGGTAACATAAATAAAATCAGGCTTGTATCTTGGTTACCACAGGAAAAATTCCAGTTATCTCACCGAACAAAAGGGGGGAAATGAAAGTTCTGTCTTGTTTAAAATTTAGAACAAACACCCTAAAAGATGTGCTCAGCCTGGGGTTGCCTTTTCTGTTCTCCTCCAAATTTAACCTCTGTGCAATAACTGGATTTTTTAATTCAATAGCATCAATTATTCTTGATTAGGGCTAAAGTGGGCTCTTATTTCCAGTCCTGTTGATCCACGGAACAAGTACAGTAATAAGGGGCAGAGCTTGTCCTTTCATATTTCTCCAAAGGTTTTTCCTTTTTCTTTACTGGTATTTATATTTTACAAGAGTGAGTCCTTTAAGAACTGAGATCAGAAAATCCAGGAACACAGTTGTGAAAGGTCAACTTGCATGAAACCTAAGTTTTTGCCTGCCCTTTTACATCTATATATGTTCTTCACTTGTTTGGGGATTAAATAGTTTGTGGTGGATGTTTCTCATATCTCCTGGCCACATTTAACACAAGTTAAGCTTCATTATTGTTTTGAAAGAGTGAGAATGGCAACATGCAGATAATAGCAAATGTTTAAAACCAGCAAAAATTAACATACCTATGACCGAGATGAAGTTCCAAATTTAACATAGCTATGACCGAAATGAAGTTCCAAATTACATTTGGAGTAAGAACAGCTCCTTGAAATCACATGTCTCTTCTAAATGAAATTAAAACCAAAGCCATTAACGTGCAACAGAATATACTTCTAAGCCCCATTATAGTGTCCTTTTCCAATAATAATTTTGTTCTGCCCAACTCCCAAAGTCATTACTACTTTTTAACCTCCATGCTCAAAAAAATCCTTATGATTTTTAAAGCAGTACAATTTTCTTCTTCTGTCCTTCAAAGAAGGTCTGAAGTAGCATATTTTAGAACAGTATTTTGCCTCAGTTTTTCACCCTTGCCCTTGCTGGAAGTCATTTGCAGCTGACTGTTAAAGCATAGGAAAATAATAATCCAAAAGAGCCTAAAAAGCATATTGGAAATGAATTGTATTACTTTGCTATTTTTTGCCTCATTGAAGGTGATTGCAAATGAATCCTGGGATTCCTTCTGTGCTTTTTTTGGTTTTTTGTGTTTGTTTGGTTTTTTTCTAAACTGGAATATATGCACTGTAGGAGTTCTGAATAAGAGTCTGTTCCAGGGACAGCCCAAAGAAATGCTTTTACTGTCCAGTTAAATATCTAAGTACAGCGTGCAAGAAAGCAAGTCGCTGGAATAATATCTTGTGTATCCCTGAATATATTTTAAAAACCCCCTCTACAGTAGCAGGGTGAAATCTTCATTATGTAGGCAAATCCCAGTTTAGCTGTCCTGCAACTGGAACTCCAGGCTGGGGTGGAGGATCCAGAGTCTGCTGTGCTGCTTGGGTAGGAATGCATGGAAACACATCTAAAAGACAGCTCTGCTTTTTTATTACTGAAATATTTAATTACTGCTTTCAAGTGAAGAAATTGATTTGATGTAGATGTAACCTTCTTGAGAGCCAGAAGCTGTAATTTCTTGCCTGCTCGTGGTTTTACTCAGTTAATTCCTCACTAAAGAATCTGTGCCCTGGAAACAGGAGTGGCTGATGACCCAAACGGCGAGAGAGAAGCTGGTTGATCAATTAGTCAAATTGACATTGGCCTTCCCAATAGCATCCTGGCAGATTGTGCTTTCCCTGAGCCAGACATAAACAGCATGGAAAGCACAGAAATATGTCCCATCTTGGTGCCAAATACGGACCTCGAGGCCACTGATTCATCCAAAATCACTCATTTAACCACCGCCAACGCCTTCCTAATGAGACACTCAGCAAGCTGAATGTGGCTTTACCCTCAGTGTTTTCCTGGCACCTAGAAAGCACAAAAACCTCTGTTGTCACCTTTCACTGAACGTTTTTGGGGTTTTATCTAGATACTCACAAACAAAATTCTTCCATTTTTTAATATTACTGTTTTGGTTTCTGGATTGATAGTTGAACTTGAATAGCCTTAAGCTGTTTGCTCTCATGGATTCCCTCCCAGGTGAGGCTGCATTTCATGGAGACATATCTAAGCTAGTTTTAAACCAGCTAGCTCAGATACTGATTACTTTTGGAGTAGCTTGAATTCAGCATGAGCTGCTCCTTTAGTCTCTCCAGCTCCTTACAGGAACCTGCTGCAGCTGCCCTGTGAGCAGTACCTGAGTTTGCTCAGTTAAAACGCCACTTGAAAATGCCAGAATTGTTGCAATCACCCCTCCATCTATTCAACTACGATGTAAATGTACCCAAAAAAAATCACTGTGCCGGATAGGAGTTGATCAGCATGTGGAGTTTCTTTGTGAGACAGAAATCTTAGTAGAGTGAGTGTGTGTGATGAAAAAACACTTTGACAAATATTTGTTCAGTATTTTTGTTGCAGTAGCTCCACGATGGGCTACACAAAAGGCTGCACAAAAGGCTGCACGAAACTTTAAATCATGTCAACCTCTGTCTCCAAAATTTTCAAACTTGAAATTACAAGCAGAGAATTATTTCTGAGGGGTACATGCACCTCTGGTGAAGACAATCCTGCCAGACATCTGTGAGATATATAAATCCATGCCAGGTGCTGCACAAGTGAGAGCTGCAGTTGTCAGCAAATTGAGCACAGAAAGATGCGCTATTAAGCTGTAAGTTGGTCTTGTCACGTTAAGTTCTTTTTCCAGAGGAGAAGAAAAGGCTCGTCTGTCAGTTAGGCTGCAGATAGAAATCCCTGTGCCTTTGCCCATTTCTCTCCTGACAAGGGAATAAATTGCTCCTTTAATTCAAAGCCTTCAGACCACCGAGAAGAAGGGACAACATGTTGGCTTCAATCTAGCCGAGAAGTAGCAATAATTGTTAAGGCAACACATTTCTGGCTCTCCGTGCCTCTCAAAGGGAACGTGAAGGATGACCAGTGAAATCTTTGCCACCTGGAAAAAATCCAGTGAGAGGATTTCCAAGCAGTGATGAGTTGCTTCAGCAGCATGTGCTGCTGGATCCCAGCCACCGTGACTGGGACTGGGTCAGCAAACTGTAGTACCAAAACACTGGGCTGGGAGAGTCAGAGAATGCAGAAATGGAGAAAAGATATTGACATACTGATGCCTTAAGAATTTTTGTCTTCTATTCTTCATGTATCTGTAGCTTTGGTGTAGTTCTAGGCTTCATATAAAATGCTAAAAACTCTGTTCCCAGCACCTTTAGCCAAAATAATTCCTCCAAGTGGAAATCTAAGGACAGTTTTGCTGCCTCAGAGCCCCAAAATATGTAAACAACAGTGAATTGGGGGGAGCAAACTTGGGGTGGTTGACATCATTGCCTGGAGGTGTAACTGGAGAATTAAAGCCCAATATGCTAATAAGACAGAACTTATAAAATGTGAAGACCTCGTGACTCACTGTCCATTTTTGGGTGTAGCCTCATGAGTGGGCTGTGTTTGCCCTGAATGTACCTGAAGGCCATTAATAAAGTTGTCCACTTTTTATTCTCCTACCCTTATCTGGCCTCTATTTCAGGTAAGCCCTGTTAAAGCATCAATATTGGCTAGTAAATTAATTTTAAGTCTCTCTTTGAAAAGAATTCCTCTTTGCCTTTTCCAGACCCAGCGAACTCAGCCCCATCTATCCTAGATGGGTTTGACCACCGCAAAGCCATGGCAGGACAGCGAGTGGAGCTGCCTTGCAAAGCATCAGGACACCCGGCACCAAAGTACCGCTGGCTGAAGGACAATGTCCCCTGGGAGCCTGACAGCCGCTTCAGGCAGACGGTGACGGGGCTGCTCATCGAGAACACGCGGCCCTCCGACTCGGGCAGCTACGTCTGCGAGGTGTGGAACAACTACGGCACCGCCGAGATGATCGGGCGCCTCTACGTCAAGCGTGAGTCGCGGGTTGGGTGTTGGTGGTGTTGCCTGGTAGCAGAAGAGAAAGGTCCTTGTAATAACGCAGAGGAAGGTGGTGGAGTGGACTAGGCCTCTGCGTTTACCGAAAGTGTCTCTATGGCTTTGAGAGATCACTTTGGCCAGCACTGCTTAGGTACTGTGCAGGAAGACCTTCTTCACACCTGTGCACATATACACGCTCACCCAGGGAGTTTTGGATAGCTCGTGTGTTACCAGAGACAAAGAATTCAGAGTGTTCTATCATGTGGATGTTCCGGAGATTTATTTCTGAAGGGGTCCAGGGGTGAAGAGAGAGAGTAACTCCAGGTTATTCTAGTTATAGAGATACTGGACCAATAATCTGAGGGTACAGGGGCAGGGAGAAGGCAGGGGGATACAACAACCAGGGGTGGAGTGAGGGACCAGGTTAAGGCCAACCAACATAGGAGGATTTACATAGTCTAGGGAGGAACCATCCAGTTCTCAAAGTGGATATTTCAAACTTCAGGGTCTTCCCACCATCGAGTTCCTGCTGCCCCAGGACACCTCGGCTCCCTGGCAGTTCCCGAGGTGGTCTCATCCACCACAACATTGTAAAATAAAATTCAGACCTTTATTGGAAGATTCCAGGTTTCCTGGTGGTCATGGGCCCACCTGGTGGCAAATTTCTACAGTTTTATAAGTTTAACAAATTAGCATTCCTAAGAAATATTGTCCAGTTAGAAGAGCAGGGGGTTAGGCAATTTTTGGAGTTCAACCATGGCTTTTTTGCCCTCCTTCTTAGAATGTCTTCTCAGATTCTGCTTGGAATACAAAATGTTCTTCTTGTAGGTCCTCTACATGAAAATAAGACTTAACAGTATTTCAGGAATATGTTAAAAACTTAACTTTTTGTTCTAAAGTCTAAAAAAAAAAAAGTGTTAGAAACTTAACTTATTGTTCTAAAATCGAAGAGAAAGGGAAAAATACTAGGAGCTATGTAATACTAGGAAAAATACTAGGAGCTATGTAACTACGCAATAGCATTCTACAGAGCTAGGAATATATGAAAACTACATAAAAGTAAAAATCTTTAGGCATCAGTATGAAGTTGTTGCCTTACCTTGCCCTAACTTCTGTTTCCCTAATTTATCTCAGCAGTGATTAAACTCTTCAAAGTTGTGGAACGACACAAAGCAGGCTCTGTGCAGATGAGTTAGTTGGCCAATTGAGCGATCAGAAGTGCAAATGGATGCAATTTCCAGTGTAGCCCTATAATTTATCACATGGAGGATATGTAATTTAGAAGCATGAATTGGATGCTGGAAAAGAAATTGCAAATGTTCTCATAAATAAAGCTGCCAAACTCTCATTGCCATGACTCATGGTGCTAGTAATATTGAATAGTCATGCCCCCCCTCAGTCGAGTATTCATGTGTGAATATTCTGAATGTTTCACAAATTCTACAAAGATAATTATTACTTCAGGAGCACCACACTGGAAAAGTGTTATTCTACTGTTGTTGAGAAAAAAAAAAGAAAATTATTTACAGGAATAGAAATAAAGCTTTGTGAACTAAAGTTTACACCTAGACCGCATGACTAGCAAACTGAAAAGGGAGAAGTTTGTGAGCAGTTCAGGACATAAAGATATCCCCACAAATAATTGCACATAATTTGTTGGGCAAAATAAAACTGAGATAAAAAATCCACAATTCATGTGTTATAACTGAGGAGATTTGGCTCTAAATGTATTCACAAAAATGAGTTGAACTCCATTGGCCTTGTAAGATGCAAAGTCAAAACTTGCAGAGACATGATGTAATTGTACTGCTGGTGATACCCAAAGCACCCAAAGCATCCCCAGATCATCGTTTTACCTAATGACTCTGCACTCAGCCAGTGGGAATTCTCTGGATCAGGCTGGCAGGAAACAAAAGCTGGGCAAAGAAATTTTACCTTCCTCTGCAATGGAGGATGTGGCTCACTTGCATCATCAGG
This sequence comes from Grantiella picta, assembly GCA_013397955.1. Classification (NCBI taxonomy): domain Eukaryota; kingdom Metazoa; phylum Chordata; class Aves; order Passeriformes; family Meliphagidae; genus Grantiella; species Grantiella picta. The sequence goes on from VZRM01002349.1 coordinate 658,188, forward strand.
GCTCTGGGATGTTGGTGATGCACTTGAGTTTGACTGGTTTTTTTTAATTGGGTTGTTGTCAGTTTTGAGCCTTTATGGTCTTTTTGTAGGAAACACAGAGATATTCAGTGACTTTTAACATGGATATGAGTACAGATTAATTATTGCTCTGCACCTTTGTCTGTAATCCAGGATGTCTGAAGCCACTGACCTGTGTGATTTTTTTCCAGGCCTCTGTTACTAATGGGCCACTATAGATTTATTCCAATTTGTGTGTTATCAAGTGTTTAGGAAAGGGAATGAGTTACCTGAGCACGTTTTGTTGTATGTGTGTATATGTGTGTGTATGTTTGTATGAAAACTGCTGAAAGAATAAATAGGATGATCTGTGTTTAATGTCAGAGATAATATCAGTGGTCATGGCAGTTCCTTATCTTTATAAATAAGTCAAATCAATTTATTCAAAGCATGAGATGAAATCTGTTCTGCAGTGCTGAAACTCTTGGGTAGTAGGATAAAGATTGCTTTCCTTGCATTTACATTTATTACTTTTCTTCAATTCTGTTCATCCTCTTGTTTTTGCAAAGCAAAACTTGCATTCTCTTGTCCTACTGTTTTCTAAAGCTCACTTAAAAATATTGCAGTCCTCCCACATCAAAACAGAAAATCTGGTGAGCCCACACACTAAAACACATCCATGTGGACAGATCAGACAGATATCCATGAGTATACCTGTGTTAACATCTTCCACCCTCAAAAGATAATCTTGTCACTGGCATTTACTGCACCTGTTTACATCAGGGAGTGGTTTAGGAAAGTGTAAATTTGGTTCCTTTTGCAGGAAATTAAATCAGAAAATGAGGTTCAGGAATGCACTTAATGCACCAGGTTCAAAGATTCGCACTGAACTAATGTGAAACAACATCCTGCCCTCCCAAAACAAGTGTAATGCCACATCGAGGCCCTCAGCACTAATTGTGTCACTTGCAGCTCTGCTCCTACTCTTCAACTGGGCATGGGTTTATATCATGTGTGGAATAGGTTATCCCTATAAATCTATTTTTCTGTCATGGATGTTGGTGGCAAAAATGTTTTTTTAAGAGTAATACAGTCACCTGTTATTTGTTTTTTGGGTTTTTTTAAGAAGGTATGGTTGTGATTTTTTTTTCCTTAATTGACAGTTGATTTGTTACTTGCACATAAATGCACATTTGTACTTAATACACTCTATTTCCCTGTCTCTCTCCCTTATTCCGACTCCAACCTCCAGAACCACTAAAAGCCACCATCAGCCCGCGCAAAGTCAAAAGCAGCGTCGGCAGCCAAGTGTCCTTGTCCTGCAGTGTGACAGGAACCGAGGACCAGGAGCTGTCCTGGTACCGCAACGGGGAAATCATCAACCCCGGCAACAACGTGCGCATCACCGGCGTCAACCGCGAGAACCTGATCATGGACGGCATGGCCAAGAGCGACGGCGGGGCTTACCAGTGCTTCGTAAGAAAGGACAAGATGTCAGCTCAAGACTACGTCCAGGTGGTGCTGGAAGGTCAGTCTCTACCTGCCTGGCAGGTCTGGTTTCCAAAATAAAGCACGAATCATCTTTGGTGTCGTGGTTGTGGTGGTGCTGTAAAGATCTAGAAATAAAATAGCACACTTTCAAGATGATGTTAGTATAGGAGGTAATGAAAAGCTGGTCTTTAATTGGAAACGTAATTCTGGTTTCCAGAAAAATGCACAAGTTGTCTTTGGTGCCACGGTTTTGGAGTGCTGATGCTGTAAAAATCTAGAAATAAAACAACACATTTTTGAGACAATATTAGTACAGGAAGTAAAGTAAAAGCTGGTCTTTAATTGTAAATGTAATTCTGGTTTCCAAAATCATGCATAAGTCGTCTTTGGTGCCATGGTTTTAGAGTGGCAGTGCCATAAAGATCTAGAAATAAAACAACATGCTTTCGAGACGATATTAGTGTAGAAGGTAACGTAAAAGCTGGTGTTTAATTGGAAATGTAATTCTGGTTTCCAAAATCATGCATAAGCTGTCTTTGGTGCCATCATTTTGGAGTGGTGATGCCATAAAATCTAGAATTAAAACAACATGCTTTCAAAATGATTTTAGTATAGGAGGTAATGAAAAGCTGGTCTTTAACTGGAGACCTCTGGGGCAGATATGGAAAAATGCGCACCCACATAGGGCAAATACAGTTTTATAAGGTTACCAAATTAGCATAATTGACAAGAATTCCCAATTAGAACCACAAGTAATGAGGTAATTCCCCCCCTTGGTTCCACCTCTTCTGGAGCCCCCCTTTCTTGCTACTAGCGTATTAGCTGCACTTTGTTTATGAGGAAGTGTCTTGGGAGAGTAGCTCATCTTTGGTTCCCAGGAAAAAGCAAGATAGGATTGGGGCCTTTGGAATGTGTTTTATTTTTCTGTCAGTGTAGGAAAAGTACTGGAGTTAGCTAGGAACTATATAACTATACAATTATAGTCTCCAGAGCTACGAATATATAAAAGCAAAAATAATTTTGGCAGCAGTGGAACTCTTTAAAAAAAAAAAAAAGAGGGCACGCATGAAATGTCAGTGGGATTTATTGTGCCCCACTCATAAGAGAATGGATAAATTTTTGTGAAAACAAAAATCCTTCCCAAGCAGCTCTCTATTCAAATCCAAACATAGCTCTTCTGGTTGGGGGAATTGCCCAAAGACTTGGAGATCTTCTTAAATATCTGATACAATATTCTGTATGATAACCAAGTGAGAAAAGTCATCAATTTGCACAGAGGCAGCTCACTAATGAGGCTGTGGTGCAGGCATGGCATGGACACTATTTTTAGAGTCTCTGTAGAAGGAGAAGAGATTACCTGCCTGGACTGAGTTACCTCGGCAACCATGTGCCGTGACTAGGAAAGCCTAAAGAGCATATTGATAATCTATCATGGTGTCGGGAGAGTGCAGGTTATCAGAGAGCAACAGCAGGGAAGATTTCAAAGACACTCAGGTCTCACTGGGAAAATAATGTCTGCTTTCATCTCCAAAAAAGCCTGTCACTTGAATTAAAAAAAGGGGGGAAAAAAGAGGAGGAGGGGTGGCAGAGGTACATAGCGTGCACGCTCACAGATTTATTGGTCCTGTGTCAGCTCCCTTTCAGGATAAAAAGCTTTTTTTTTTTTATTGCTGCTGTTCTGTTTTCTGAGGGGTGACGGTATCCAGTACAGCACAAAGGAGAGGAAGAGGAATGAAAATAAATAAATAAATTAGAACTCTTGACACATAACCAATGGGACAGAAATGAAAGAGAGAGGGGGCAGAGGAAAAAGAAATATGAAATCAAACAAAATCAAATGCTCTTCCAGGGATGCTGAGGCCTTTCAGCATTCTGAGAGTGCCAGTGCTTATCTTTTTACAATGTGGCAAGCAAGGGAATTTTGCAGCCCTGTTTTTAAAATAACATTTTCAAAGGAAAACAAGCATGAATTTCATGACCACAGAAAGGACTTCCTAACTAATACCACGGTGTCAGCACTCCTACGTGTTATCCCAATGAATTCTCTGAACTCTCTCAAGAGGAGGGTATTTTATTCTGCTCCCTGCTTACGAAGTTTCTGTGCCCACCCATTTTCTTTATTCATTTGCCTGGTATAGGCTGAGTATTTTGGGAGACAGTTCACAAAATACAGCATTTGAATGCTCTCATTCAGGGAAATATTTATCTGTAGCACAAAATGACCACAGAAAGAAATTGGCATCACTGCTGTTACTGGCAATCTGTATTCAGAAAAGCTTAATTTAATACTTTTCTAAACAGGGCACTGTGTGTCAGGACTAAACTGCTGTGTGAAATAAGCCTGTGCAAGTTGTGCCTGGCTCTTGGCAACAGGATTCGTCCTTAACTTCCCAAGGAGCTAAAATCTACCAGGAAAAGAGAATCTCCAAACATCTTGAGGTTTTGCTGTGGGTGTTTTATCATGGACTGCATATGATTTTAAAACTTTTCTGCAGGAAACCAGCAGTTCATAGAGATAACTGAGCCATCTATTCAAGTGTTTTTCCTACAGCAGAGCCACTACCAGGTTTCTCAGAAGATGAAAAAGAAACTTGCCATAAGCAAAGTTTAGTTTAAGTCCTCTAGTAGCAACATTTGTTTTCCTCTGTCAATAATTTGAGTTAGATCCTAGAACCCAGTTGTCTGCATCGCTTCTAAAAAATATCTTGCCTGATGGGATCAGGATAAAGGGGACGAGTTTTATACCGTGTAAGCACTGTTCCCCTTCTTTTCTTTCCCTCAACAGACGGAACTCCCAAAATCATCTCTGCCTTCAGCGAGAAGGTGGTGAGCCCAGGAGAGCCAGTGTCCCTGATGTGCAACGTGAAGGGAACTCCCCTGCCCACCATCACCTGGACGCTGGACGAGGATCCCATCGTGAAGGACGGCAGCCACCGCATCAGCCAGATCATCACCTCGGAGGGCAACGTGGTCAGTTACCTGAACATCTCCAACACTCAGGTCCGGGACGGGGGCGTTTATCGCTGCACTGCCAACAACTCGGCGGGAGTCGTCCTGTACCAGGCTCGAATAAACGTAAGAGGTGCTTGTCAAATCAGCTCCTCAAAAAAAACACACATGACTCATTGTAGTGGAGAAGAAGATTGTTTGCATGTGATGAGATGATTCTTGGAATGCCAAAAACCAACTTACTGTTTTTTCCTCTCCTTTTCTCCCCCGCTCTCTTTTCCCACCCTGCCTCTCCAGCCCCATCTAGAAAGTGTATGGTATGGTTAAATGTTGGAAGAACCCTTTGGCTTGTGTCCTTTAGTCTAATTTTCCTATACTCATCTCTACTAGTCCACAGTCTCTTTGCTTTAGTCCTGCTGTGCATGTTTTGTTTTTTTCTTTTCCTTTCCTCCTTTACTTGTCCAACATTCATTGTAATTATTCATGTATACAGAACTTTAGCTTGAATTTCTGGCTCTACATGGCATAATACCCATCCTCATGGTATTATACTTTATATACATAACAATAACAAACAAAAAAAAGCTAAATGTGTCAGTGTTCTCATGTGTAACAGGATTCTAGCTTTGTATCAGTGTCAGTATTTCACATTAATTAAATCACACTCAGCCTTTTAATTTGTAACGCAGCAAAGATTTTATCAGGCAAGTGTTGGATAACACAAATATATACCCCCACATAATTAGTATGTATGCTGCAGGGTAAGGAAAAACTAGAGCATACCAAGATTAGGGAAACTGCTTAAGTAGCTCTCAAAAGGAAAAAAAAAATCTGTCAAATGCTACGAAGCGTGGTGTGAGCTGCATCCGTTAACATTTATACATCCAGAAAAAAATTACTCACTTTCCCTCGAGCTAACATGCCTTTAAATTGTCTTCAAGAGTTTCTTTTTCCGCCTTGGCAGGGCCAGCGAGCATTCGGCCGATGAAGAACATCACGGCCATCGCTGGGCGGGACACCTACATCCACTGCCGGGTGATTGGCTACCCCTATTATTCCATCAAGTGGTACAAGAACTCCAACCTGCTGCCCTTCAACCATCGCCAAGTGGCGTTCGAGAACAACGGCACGCTGAAGCTCTCGGACGTGCAGAAGGAGGTGGATGAGGGTGAATACACCTGCAATGTCCTGGTCCAGCCCCAGCTGTCCACCAGCCAGAGCGTGCACGTGACAGTGAAAGGTGAGGGCAGCTGGGAAAGGCTGAGCCTGGCTGATTGCTGGGGCATTGGTGGATGACGAGTGCTTGAGGAGGTTAATCCAGATTTGTGTTTGTTTTTGTATTAGTTTGAAAACAAACCAGTGGGAGATCGCAAGTCAGGATTATAATTTAACAGGAGCGTTAAAAATAAGTGCAATAATACAAGAAAAAACACTGACAGGGCCAGATACAACCTGACACCCTGTTAGTCAGGGTGGTGGTGGCAGTCCAAGTGAAGTAGTTAGGTTGAAGCAGTGATCCTGTGAAGGTCTGGTCTCCAGCTGAAGGTCCAGTGGTAGCTCTTGTCCTCTGGGAATCCAGTAGACAGGGGCTCCTTGTGCCTTTCTTTTAAAAGGTTATATCCAGGTGGGAATGGTTGGCTCCTCCCTCCTGGTTGGAGCATCTCACAATAGGATGAGATAACTCCATGAGTCCTGCAGTGAATTCTTGATCACCTATTAACAGTTATCACATGTCAGCCATAGCAGGAGATAACAAGCAGTGCCCCACAGCTTGTGGAGGTGGTAACAGAATAATAAATACATCTATATTGCAACCTAGGACAATTTTTAATGATGACACAGAAATGATTACTCACTGTGTCTTGTTCTCCAATGACTTTTGCCCTCCTTGGTTCAGTTCCTTTGCCAGTATTGCCTTGTTGTTGTTGTTATTGCCTCTAAGTGGAGGCCTTGCAGCAGCAAATTTTCTATGAGCACTTTTCACTATGACTAAATCAGGAAATTAATGGTTTGTCACCCACGTTTTACTGGTGACTGTTCCTCTGCTGGATAACAAAGCTCCAATTTTCATTAGCCAGTGACTTTCCAGCTTTTAAAACATGAGATGATAATTTTAATGTCTGTATTTTTGCCACCGAGCAGAGACAGGAACTAAAAGCATTTTAACCTTGCTTTCCTCTCACTAAGTGATTGTCTGAGTGCTCTTCATGCTTAGAAAGGTAACACTGTAAATAAATGTGACTTGAAATTCTAATAGGATGCTTCAAATCTATTCCAGTAGTCCAAAACAAGGATGTTCAGATGGCCCTGAAAGACTTCAGCACTAGATTGAGAATAGGAATTTTTCAGCATTGTGTCCTGACTATTCTGACATTGGCAATGTTCAGACCTATTCATAAAGACACAAAAGACTGAAAACCTGATTGCAGTAGCATCTAGTTTTGAGCAATGGGGCCACTAAATACTGCCCTTCATGTGAACCTGTAGGAAGAATGGAGGTATAATTTCACTGTTCCTGGAGTTATTAGAAACTTTTCCTGGTCCTTTTTTTTTCTTTTTTTTTTTGGAGGGAGAGGAGAGGAAGGGAGGGAGGTTGAATCTTGTATCCATTCTCAGATGCAGAGAACAGATGCAGAGAGAATCAATATCAAGATCAAGATGCAGAGAGAACAGTAAGGTAAAATGACTTTGGTATAGACATCTGATCTATTAGCTTCTCTCTGCTCTGTTAGTTTTGCCCTTATCAGTCTGAAGTGATGCAATTGCTATTTTTTTTTCAAGAGTTTAAGGGATTAGCTTTAAGCCATGAGCAATTTGGACTTTGAAAGGCAAGACATCTCACACACCTGAGACCATCGGGGGCACTGGTCACAAGCTGTGGCATTTAAAAGCTACACCTTTTGTTTTCATGTGTGTTGTGCCTTGCTTGACATTACAATGATATCACAGATCTGCTGATGGAGTTTAGGAACTGAATAACAAATCAGCCACGGTGTTGCTGCTGCACTAACAGGCCACCGTGGTAATTCTGGTGGGGAAAAGCTGCCTCTTAAATGATACCATTTTTCAAATGACTGTCAAAATGAATGTAGCCAGACAAAACAAATCCAGCAGTCACAGGCATTGAGATGTAAACAAAACCAGTCACTGAGAACACTAGCTGGTATCTCAGCTGAAATACTGCTTTTTCTTCCATTAGGTTATGGTTTCCAACTTGACAATTCCTACTTCAGAAAGCAGATTGCTAGCTCTTTCAATTTGGATTGAACTGTAGCTTTGGCCAATGGTTTGACTTCCTTGATGGTGTTTTTGCTGCACCTCTGGATATTCAGCTGCCAGGGCCATTGGCTGCTCAGAAATCTCAAACAGAGACTGCAAATACACTGGATAACTTTGAAAGACATGCAGCACATTTGAGGAGTGACAGAGGGCTGAGCTGCCCCGGTGCTCACAGAATCACAGAATGGTTTGGGTTGGAAGGGTCCTCAAAAATCACTTTAGTCCAACCCATGCCATGGACAGAGACACCTCCCACTAGAGCAGGTTGCTCAGAGCCTTGACAAGACGCTGTTATTTGAAAACAAGGTGAATAGCCTGACCTCGTATGCTAAGCCCAAAATGTCACAGGTGAGGTTTTTAGGTCAGACTTGAACAGTTCTCAACCTTCTGCTATTGCAGCTTGAGGTCAGCAGTGCCACAGTGGATTTTTTTTACAAAACTTGTATTGTTTTCCGTAACTACACGGTGATTTTATCTAACATACCAGAGAGGACTCAAAAGTGGCCTGGTGCTTTAAAATATTATTAATGTGTGCGTGTGTGTTTGTGTGTTGTCTTTTCATTTTATAGATTCCAAAGTTAATTGGATGAATTCTTAAGCACTTGTATTTGATATCAAAAAAATACAAATATGGCCCAGCTTGCATATTGGAAGTTAAAAGTACTCTGAAATATGGTGTTGTAAGGGGAGTTAATATCAGAGCTCAAATATTGTTAATTATAGTTCAGCTTCTCCTACCATCCGTAGATTTGTTTTTTCTCCAGAGAAACAGAGGGAGAATTATTGTCCATCTTCAACATCATGAGTCTTTGCTCTGCTCTCAGTTCTGCTGTAACCTTCCTCAAACCAGTGACCCTAAGGGTGATTCGGAATAAATGACACTTAGAGAGCTGTTACTTAGTAGGGCTTTTTTATTTTCCCTCCATGTTCTGTTTTGAGCACATAATTAATAATTTCCTCATGAGTTTGTCATCTCTGGGGTATCAAAATGTTTCAGAAACAATGTGCTCATTTTCAAAAACCACCTGGGTCACCAGAAAAAATAGCAATAAAGCACGGACTGAACTTAAAAATACCTACTTTCTTTGTATATTCAATTTCAGAAGCTTAGAGCCTAATTTTCCCAGTTCACCTGCTGTTACACAGCATTTATATGTTCAAAGCTCTGCTCCCACTGAAGTGAAGTTGCTCCTGAGAGTTCTGTTTCCTTCTTCAGGGCAGTCACGTCACTCAGCTTAGCCCCCTGTGAAAGACAGACTTAAGTAATTTAATTAGCTTTATCTGAGAGATCTGTGGCAAAGGTGAATGCAGAATTTGGCTCTGCAGGGCAGCATTTATTTGCATTAGGCAAAAACCTGGTTTTTAAAGTTGGCAGCCCTCTGCCACATTTACTTCCCACTTTCCAAATCCTCCAGCATGTGACGTATCCTGGCTCTGTCTTGAATGAGGACTTGCCAAAAAAGACATTTTATTTAAAAAGACATGCAACGCCATGAGCACGTCATCAAATACAAGAGTGCTGTCCACTCTGTAGAGTATTTTGAGATTTACAAACATCCAGATGAAAGTGAAATCATCCTTCAGAAATCATGATAAGGTCACAGATAGGAGAAGAGAAAGTTTCTTGACAACAATTTTAAATGAACTCCTGGCTGCCAGGGAACCTGAGTGGGGCTTTCAGAGCCTTGCTGTGCATCCTCCCACCTGGCAGGCTCTGGGAAAGCCAAAAGCTTGGGAGCTTGGTATTTCTGTGCTGTTTGATCTTAGACCTCCTACTTCTTTACCCTGCTGATCAGAAGAATCAGTTAGACACCCCATGAAATCAGTTGTCCCATATTTTAGGAATAACTGGTGCCATTGTTTGCACAGATCCTGTGCCAGAGGTCTGCAGACTCCAAATAACTCCGTCCCACAGAAATGTGGTTTGTCACTCCTGCCCTGCCCTCTCCCCCCAGCCCTTCCCTGCTGCTTGTCTCTGTCCCAAAATCTAGATTTGGAAGCCAGCAATCCCAAAATTTGGCTGCTGGGAGCTGAGTGGATAAGCTGGCAGGAAGACATGCAGGTTTCTGCTTGGCAAATATAGCACCAGTGGAACTGTGCCTGAGTCCTAACAGAGCTTTTTGGAAATCAAGCCATCTTGGCATTATTTTTTGTATTTAGACAAATGATTTGGCCAGTTCTGAGTTCTGACAAGATTCCATGAAAACTACCCACCCTGTAATGCACAAGTAACAGAGGGAGACCACAACTGTATTTACACTCTTAATTTCTGTATTTCATTCCTGCTGACCACTTTATTTGCAACTGTAATAATACCTTTTCAGCACGTTTTGCTTTGGCCTATGTCAGGTGTAATTTTCTTTTTAGCTTTTTTTTTGTAAAGCAAACTGAACCCCCTTTTCCCTCCCTCCTGCAAAGCGGGAACAGAAGTTACTGACATCATCAGAGGCAACTGAGATTAGCCTTGCTAAGGATATTGCTGAGGTCCTTGCCAAGAACAGAATTATTCCTAGCAGCACCAGTTTTTTGCTCTGTGTTCAGCCCAGCTCTCGTGGTTTGCCAGAGGGTTTTGTGTACAACTGCCAGTGGCAGAGGACTGTTGAAGCCAGAGATCCTAAGCAGAAGAATATTCCATAAAAGATGCAGGTTTTCTGTTCATTCCTTCTCAGAGTGGTGTATCTTCCTCAGTTTTCTCCAGCTCATCCTTCCCCAAGTCCTGGCTCTTCTCCTCTGGGTCCCCAAAATCCATCTGTCCTCCACATCTTCATCATCTCAGTTCTCATTTCCACATTGCCTTGTTCTCAAGACTCAAAACTACCCTTTCCCTTTGGACTTGGTTTTGCTCAGACTGCAAAATTTGGGCATTATTTTGTGATGATTTTTTATAGGGATAGCAAGAATGTCTGATGCTGAACTTGAAATCCAGGCTGCTAAATCCATGCTAACCATGAGGCAGGTGGGACTTCTCAGGGTCTCCCAATACCTTTTTTTTTTTTTTTTTTTTTTTTTTTTTTTTTTTTTTTTTTTTTTTTTTTGTTTCATGGTAGAATTGACTTCTACCATGTCTCAATTTTCCCACTCTCCTTCCTTATTCAAAGAGATGTAGCTGAAACCTTCCAGCTGAAATGACTCAGCCTGAGGCAAACACCTGGCCTAGAAAACTGCTACCCAAACAAAAGTCAAAGTGCAAGCAAATAAAAGGAGTCCTATAATGGAAAGTGTTGGCAAACAAAGAGGTTATATCACCCACCCCATCTGTAAGTTTCATTATTTGCACCGAAAAAAACCAACACATGAAAGTGGAAAGATAGTAAAATAATAATAGCAGCATCTCTTTTACAGCATTTTAGTAGATCTCAGAGCATTTTAAGAACACGAGTGAGTTATTATTTTCATTTTTTTATTATGCAATTTATAGTAATAGTTTTCCCAGCTACAGTAAAAGCCATCAGTAGTAAGTGATGATTTTCTTGTCATCAGTCTCATGGGACACATTCTCATGTAAACAGCCTGCTGCTATTCACACTTCTCCAACAGGAATTAATTGAAAAAGGAGCCCCTGAGAGGGAAGGGTACAGCATCATTAAAATAAAAAGTGAGGTGTTCAAAAGGACTTTTTCTTATCTTGTAGAGTTTAGGTATTTCATTGATTTAGAAGGGTTCTTGTTGCCATATATAAAGTGAGCCCCTCACCTGTTGTGAACCACAAAAGGGAATTGTTCCAGCCTTGTTTCTTGTTAGAATACAAGCAAACCAAACAGGGGCTACTTCTAAATATCTTCACGTTGCAATTATTTGAATAGATTCTCCTCATCTTTCCTCGGAAGTGTGTATTTTTCTAAAATCTAAAATACTAACGGTGAATTTGCATTTCAAATCAGTTCAGGGAGTGCTGGTTTAGATAGTGAAAACATGCAGGCACAAAAGGGAAAAAAACATCAGGGGAAATCTTTCCAGGGTTCTTGGGACCGTGGTGCATTATGTCATCAATCAATTTGCTAATCTGTGCATCCTTCAGCCTGCAAGCATGGATTATGGCAAGTGTGAGTTCAGCTTCATGCACATATCTCAGATCTTATCTGTCCTACTGACTTCCTTTGCCAATAGATTGAAGCAGAAAAAGCTTCTGGCCTTGACATCTCTCAGATATTTCTTTCATTACGTCACTTTCTGCCTTTCTTCCACTCTGCCATGCTATATAGTTCTGCATCCCTTCAAACTTGTCACAACTTCCTTGGGAAGAAATGCTCGGATTTCTCGAAGTGGCTGAAGTTGTCATGCACAGGAATCACACCTGGGCCATGTGGTCAGATTGAAAGAAAATGTGCCATTGTGCAAAATACCCTGAAAAATGCACTGAAAAAATGTCCTTTTCAGATCACATCATAGCCATGGGGAGTAGTTATGGGGAGCAAGCAGGGGCAGAGTCTGATTTAAGGGAACGTGCACTTTAATAGGGATGTCTCATAAATGTCTAATCTATAAAAATACCTGAAAATAAGATTGAAACAGTCTGGTATTTTTGACAGGTCTGCATAATTTTTTTTTTTGGCCATTCAACATAGAGCAACTCAAGGTTAGCCTTGCATTGAAATACCTGACTTACATTCTTTAAAACCTCGCATGTGTCGTGTGGATGATGCTGTTGTGCCTTTCCAGCACACTCCTAATGACTTTACCTCTGACACTGCAGAAAATGGTCCCCCAAAAATGTCTGTTAAAGTTGTTTCACCACTATCCCAGTCTTCATGATAAGGAATTTGTATGCACAAATATAAAACTTTTCACTTAAATCTAAATTTGAACTCCCTGGATTTGTGCACAGTCTTGTATCTTATCTCTTTCAAGCACAATTTATATCTGTGTATGGATGCATTTATTTATGAATTATGCAAACAATGTGAAATGAGCCTTAGTACTTGAATAAGTGTCTCAGCTAAGGAGTTCAAGAGTATCTGTATATTATGTATGAGTTTATCAAAAGTTAGCCCTCTTCTCTCTCTGGCAGTGCAGGTCTATTTACCTAGGATTTAGAACATATGTTTTTGCTCTTTGTGTTTCTTTTGTCAATCATATTTTAATTACTTTCTTATATATTCATTAAAATTGCTCTTCAAATTTTAGGCACTTTTACTGCACCAAGTTAGTGTGAGCTATTAGCAGTGTGTGTGTTAGGACATGGAATAAATACACAGAAAGCAAAAATCTGTGTGCATGTGATAGAGCAGCTCTGAACTGTGCTGGCGTAACTTTAAATTAATGTATATAATGCAAAAAATCCTACAGTGTCAACCCACTGGAAAGAGAAGGATGATATAAAATCAGGTGCTTACGTAGACCATGGCTGGAGTTTGTGCAGAGACAAAATAGTTTTGGCTTTTTCACTGCCAGTGCATGAAATCTGGGGTCACAGGGCTGCCCTAAGAGACTGCACAGCTTGGTGGTTATTATTTTGCCTCAGCCATAAATATTCATTGCCAAAAGTATTTCATATTGCAGACACAGCCCCTGCAACAGTGCTGTTGCAAGAAAACCCATCAGGGAAGCGTTTCTAATGATAAAGCAGGGGATGACTTTCATTTTGCTGTGCAGAACACCATGATCAGCCGGCTGCTGCAGGAAAAGGCAATCTGCAGGATACTCTGTCTTAGTGAATCATCTCAGCAGCTCCTTCCAGCACAGCTCCCATGGAACAGAGGGCAAGAAATTAAGGATGTTCCTCTGCTAATGGAGAGCAGCGTGGAAGCCCTCGTTGCCCTCCTTCCCAGCAGTCCCCCAGAGGTACAGAAGACCTTGCTAGGGCACAAAAACATAATTTAAATCTTCCTGTATTAGCACTAATGAGCTGGCCCATGCTCCTCTTCTCAAACAGACACTTAATTCAAGCACTCATCAATGAAGCATTCCCAGGACACAGCATTTTGTTGCATGACGAAGAGATTTTCACTCTTCTGCCCATTGTGGGTAGAGAAGGAAAAATCCCTTCCATGTACACAAACACACACACTGCTCTCTCTAGTTAAGACGGACCAACTTATACAAAAAATAGCATAATTTCACTCAAATGTAAGCTCTGGAATTGGTCAAACTAAAGCTACACATAGGGAAGAAAAATACATAAACGCACCTTGAAGTATTTTGAACAGATTTTAAATACATCTGTCCTACTGTAAATTTTCTCTCTCGAGGTACTCTATATCCCTTTTATTTTTTTAGTGCTGTTTGGCAATGGTACAGCTTTAGTTTGCAAGAAAACCTCCACATATTTGTTAGTCAAGCTTGACATTTTCTTCTATTAAGGATATATCTCAACTTTTTACTGCAGATATAGAGATGGAAATTTTTATATCCCAAAAAATATTTGCCTATTTATAGACATAATATATTTTTAATAAGTGATTTTATTTTTTGGTGGTAATTTCCTTCTTCAAACGAGCAGGAAGAAATTTTATCTCTTACCTCCTATGCTAGGTCACCAGAAACTTCCTTTATCAACCCAAACTGGTGAACACTGTAGTTGAACATCCTTCAACACTTCAAAGTTTTTACAAGACTATTTGCTTTCTTCTAAGTACTGATTTGAAATTTCACACTGGCTTTTAAAATAAGCTCCTTGTCAGGGCTGCAAGCTGCTGCAGGTTGAATATACATTACATTTTATGAAGCAGAAATGTTGGTTTCCTCTGTATCTTAAAAACCTGAGTAGAAGGCAAATGTGCTGCCTATAAATATTTTAGCCAATTTCTGAAATACTTTGCAGGCTGCTACTTATATTTTTAGAGCTGGTAAATGCAGCCTTGCAAATCAATATTTTCTGAAAAACACTTCAGTGTCACCTAATGATCTTGCTCCCTGTTTTCTTCATCAGGGAGATGGAGAATGAAGATGCACACAATAATCCCTGAGCAATATTTTGTCTGACTTTTGATATAATTTTGTCCTTGAGAGATTGGCTCAAATCTGTTACACACTCAGCAGAAAATACAGCAGCAATTTGCCACCCTGTTGTGAATTTTAGCATATCTTTCCAGTAATGATATCTGAGACTGAGAAGGGTTGGGCAGAAATGTGCTGGACACCTCAGTGAGGGGGAGGACTTGGCATTTAGCAGGTATTTGCACTCATCAAGGGGAAAATTTATGGCAAAACCTTCTGACAGGCTCAAATAATTCCTCATTCCCATTTATGTTATAAACTGCTCGTCAAGAAATGCTAAGAGAAATTTGGCCTTTACCTGCTGATGTACAAAAAGTCTGAGATGTCTCGTGTAAATGAACTAGCTGGGTTAAGGCAATTCCAAGAGGCTGCAGACATTTTGCCTCACTTTGTGACAACAAAAGTCTCCAAGTGAACAAGCAGGTTATTTCCAGTGCTCAAAGTTCAACTGAACAGAGTCATTTATTCTGAGTTTCTTTTTTCTCTATGCCTAACCCACCAGATTTTCAGAATGCAACAGGACATGTTTTAGTGATTACAGAGATGGCAGCCAGGAAAATCTCAGAGCCAGTGAGAAAAATGGATGGCAGTGGTACTTTTCCCAAACACAGACAGTGAGACTCTCCTGGGAAAAGCCAGGGAAGGCCTGAAAGGATGAATTGTGTTATCCTCTCCCTGATGTCACCTCTCTGTGGCAGCTGAGCATGGTTATACCTTCCCCTCATCAAATGGCACCATGGCCATGCTGGAAACTGGAATTAATACCAGATTTGAGTCAAATTCTTGCACCATGAGGTATATGAGCACGAGCATTTGAACATGGCTTTGAGCAAGGCCTTAGTCCTTTGGGGGGTTTGTAATTTTGGAATCGTGGAATCACAGAATGTTTTTGGTTGAAAGGGAACTTAAATCCCACCCAGTGCCACCCCAGCCATGGCAGGGACACCTTGCACTGTCCCAGGCTGCTCCAAGCCCAATGTCCAGCCTGGCGTTGGACACTGCCAGGGATCCAGGGGCAGCCACAGCTTCTCTGGGAATTCCATCCCAGGGCCTCCCCACCCTGCCAGGGAACAATTCCTAATTCCCAATCTCCCATCTCTCCCTGCCCTCTGGCACTTTGCAGCCATTCCCTGTGTCCTGTCCCTGCAGCCCTTGGCAATTGTCTCTCTCCATGTTTCCTGCAGCTCCTTCAGGCCCTGCAAGGCCACAATGAGCTCACCCCAAAGCTTCTCCTCTCCAGGCTGAACAATCCCAGCTCTGCCAGCCTTTCCTCCCAGCAGAGCTGCTCCATCCCTCTGCTCATCCTGCTGCCTCCTCTGCACTCTCTCCAGCAGCTCCAGCTCCTTGCTGTGCTGAGCCCCAGGGCTGGAGCAGCTCTGCAGCTGAGCTCTCACCTGAGCACAGGGACACAATCCTCTCCCTTGACCTGCTGGCTATGCTTGATGAACTTTCTTACTCCTGCTGGAGGAGGAGCCAACATATGGATCATAGGAAATGCCTGGAGATGACACAGTGACCAATTCCTGTCCCTGCATCCCAGAAACAGGACACTGGCAGAGGAGGAAAAGTTCTGCTGGGGAAGTCAATGGGCACCCACTGCAACCACCTGAGATATTTTTCTTCTGCTTCAGCTCTGGGGAAACCACAACCTTAGAATTTCTGAAGGGAAAAAGGACAAAGTAAATACGATTAGATAAAAAGCCACCAACTCCATTTTCTTCTGGAGCTCACTCATATAGGTCACTATAAATGTTCTGCTCGGGGTATCTTTCCATCTTTCCTGTTCAAATGTAGCACCAATTATGTGAAAGTGATCTCTCAGGCAACAGGAAATGCACTCCTATATCTAAGGTGCATAACCTCTAGGAACCTTCTCTTTTGATAAATGAGTATTTGAGTACTGCTTGCAAAGTTGGTTGTGCAGTGCTTTCAGGAGTGATTGATAAAAACCTATCAAGATCAATGAGCAATACCCTGGCTGTTGGAATGCTCCTCTGAGAAGGGCAGATTTTGATTCTTTCATCTGGATTAGAATTTGAGTCTCAGTTTGCCAATATTTTTAGTAAACATTCCTACCACAACCCAAAGTAAACAAGGCAGCACCATTATTGTTCAATGATTGTTTAACCTAACCCCCTGTTTCATTTATTCCTATTAAAAATACCTGAAACTAAAATGATTTTAAGCAGTAGAATTCTTTACTTTGGTAGAAAATAGGGTAATTTCTTCCTTTTTTTTTTTGGTTTAGCCAGAGAATTATAAGGAAAAAAAGGAAAAGGAAAGGAAAAAAGATTTTCCAGGCCAAATATACTTAGCAGGAATTAGGTGCCAACTTGAACATTCATGCCTTGTACCATCCCTCTGCTTAGAAATCAGTTTTACCTTAATTTGCTGTCCTAAAAGTACTGTACATGTCCCACTTCCTGCAATCCTAAAGAGAATTGTGACTTGAAACACTAAGAGATAAGTGCTAGAGGCAATTCAGGAAGCTCACACTCCCTTCCATCACACCCCAGAAGCAAAACTGGAGCCTCTTCCAGGTCTATTCCATGGCCCTAAGGAAGGGTCTCGTGGCAGACCTGCAAAGCTGCTAAGCTCTTCCTGGCAAGGTCACTGTTGGCAACCCTGAAAGGCCTCGAGTTGGTGGTGCTGTGATTTCTGGAAGAGGTGCTCGATCCTCTTGCAAGGGTTTGCCAGCAAGGCCAGGTGTCTCTAGAAGCCATGACTTCCCTTCTTGTCATCTCTGCTTGTGCACTGGGTAGTGTCTTGCATGGGAGACAGGAACCTCATGAGTTTCTGCTGTTTGCGCAGGCTTTTAGCAACAGGCAGTATTTGTTATTCGGGTGGCTAGCACTCCCAGACTCGGTCTCATTCACAGGGTTCTTTAATATTGGGCTGATTAGTCTAATGTGATGTAAAATAGAATTTATTAGACACAGAAAATAACAAACATGGAGACTTAGAACAAATTTACATATATACACAGTAAAAGACATAATTGCATAAACTATAAAATAGTTTTATATTTTAAAAAACTGCAATTATGGAATAAATGCTTGCAAAAATTATAAAATAGCTAAAATTGCAATTTATAGAAAGGTACCTATTCTTCTCATTATTAGCTAGCTAGAATAATTCCTTAAGAATTCCATGTATCTTAACCTGCCAATTGGTGGTGGAAAGTACGTCAAAATTCCTTCACTTAATTCTCAGGAAAGTTACCATAGAGCTGCGTCCAGACTCTGGGCAGAAGTTCTCCACGCATCTTCAGAGAGTGTATAAGAAACTTCTACCTCTGGGATATTTTAGTGAGTTTTTATAGTGTAAAAGTGTGCCTTGTGTGGTCAGGAAGTATTGTCTTCCCACATTCTCTCTTCCTTCCAACATATGACTTACAGTTGGAGGCTTTAGATTTTCGGGTGCCAAGAGATGACCCCTGCTAGGCTGTTAACCTGACTAAAATCATCTATCTTCTGCAACCAAGCAGAAAGAGAGAGAAGGGGAGGGGAAACATCCTACCACAGGTAGCCAGGAAGTGAAAAGGTGTTTTCAAAAATGTGATTTATCACGCTGAACAAGGCTCTGTGGCTGCTGAAGGTGTAGATTCTGCACATTCCACACCACACATCAGCCTCATTATATTTCCAGAAACAAAGCCGTGCCTTCAACAGCTTCTCTTTCTCTCTCTCCTTCCAGTCCCACCCTTCATCCAACCTTTCGAGTTCCCACTTGTGCACTGGGTAGCCTAAAAATGAAAATGTGTTTTCAAAAATGTGATTTTTCACAGTGAACAGAGCTCTGTGGCTGCTGAAGGTGTAGATTCTGCACATTCCACACCACACATCTGCCCCATGATGTTATTTCCAGAAACAGAGCCGTGCCTTCAACAGCTCCTCTTTCCCCATCTCGTTGCAGTCCCGCCTTTCATCCAGCCTTTCGAGTTCCCGCGCTTCTCCATCGGGCAGAGGGTCTTCATCCCGTGCGTGGTGGTCTCGGGGGATCTGCCCATCACCATCACCTGGCAGAAGGACGGCAGACCCATCCCTGCCAGCCTCGGCGTCACCATCGACAACATCGACTTCACCAGCTCGCTGAGGATCTCCAACCTCTCGCTGATGCACAACGGGAATTACACCTGCATCGCCAGGAACGACGCGGCAGCTGTGGAGCACCAGAGCCAATTAATCGTGAGAGGTGAGGAGGTGTAATTGCTTTGAAGGGCGCCAATTAAGAGGGATTCATCAGTAGTTTGTGATGGCAGCTGTTTGATGGGGTGGGTGAAGAAGAGGGGGATATGGTAATCCCTCTCTTCGTTCATTCAGTCTTCTCACACAGAGAAATGAGGCACAGAAAGTAATGTGATTTTTCCATCTAAAAGTCTTGAAGTTAATGAAAAACCCTGGAGTGAAGGGGGTGGGTGGGGGAGCTGTAAGAATTACTTCCTGGAAAATTTTGTGATTGGGATCAAGCCTTTGAAATGTATCAAATTATTCTCTGCTATTGTTTGAGTCTGATCATACCCTTTTTTTTTTTTAATTTAGTTCACTCTCTCCTACAACATTATGAATGTAAAAAAGTAGAATAAAAAAGTCATATTCCCCATGACTTCGTGGGGAAAGAACTCTCTGCTGTTACCATGCTAGTTTCCTGATTTGTGTTTATTATGCAATTAGCAGGATTCATGCACTCATGATGGCTTCACAACATTTTGCCTAGAAATAGATGTGAATATATGTTCAGTAATCAAACATTTTATGTGCAAAAAACTTTTCTAGTCACACTGGAGCCAAATTATCTAGAGATTATTCCTTGTGATACAATTTCAAACTGACTGCAGAACTTCTACAAAAACATATTGCTTCCTTTTCTTTCTAGGAGTTTTTCAAAGTGTTTCAAATTCTCATTTTCAAAAAGTCAGCATCATGCTCGTCCCTGTCCACCATTTCCTTGTTGCTACCAAGCCGCTGGGTTCCTCAGAGAAAGAATAATCCTACAAGGAACCTCAGTTATTTCTGCCTCCTGCAGATCACTACATTTTACATTCCCACCTCTAAGTTTGCCAAGAGAAACTTTAAACTCTTAAAGAGGCTCTTGCAATCTTTTCCAGGTTTTTTCCCCATCCCAAAATCTGAAGAAATCTTCCTTTTAAGTCAAGTATTCCCAGTATCCCAGGACTATCCTTAAGGGATTATTCCCTAGTTTTCCAATATGCTTACTTTTTTATGCTAGTATTCCCAAAACTCAGTGACAAACAGATCCATTACTTTTCCACTAGTTTTAATATAAATATTTCTTTCATTTTTAAAATTTCACTGATTTTAATCTTGTTTAAGATTATTCCCTACAGGTGTCTATTACTTTCCTTCCTTACTTAGTCATTTGTAAATGAAGCAGTCTAATTAACTACATGCATTTAATTATTCCTTTCTAAGCTTTTCTGCTAGCTTTAACCCTATTTCTCATTCTAATAATGAGGGATTTTTCCCACTTACTTTAGCTGGAGAAGGGAAGGTTGAGCACATCCCATCCCACCCCATCCCATCACAGTATTATTTCTGTGCCTGCCCTGTTCAGAAATGCTGCATCTAAAACCAGCTGGGATTTTTCCTGATTTTCAGCTGTTACTCAGCTCTGGAAGTGATAGGAATGAACCTGCAGCACCTCTGTGTTGGTTCCTTCAGGCATTTCTCGCACCCAGGATGGTTTTACCATCTCAGAACAGTTTCTCTGCCACCACTGTCTGTCCCTGCCAGCACTGAGACCCACGAGTGTAGGAATTTGTGCAGGGATTTCTGCTCTTTGTAGGGGTTTCTGCTCTGTGCAGGGATTTCTGCCCTGTCCCCCACTGATGGGGACAAGCCCTGCCTTGCCCTCACTTCTCCTGGCACTTTCCCTGTCTCCTGCTGGTAATTCCTCCCCTGACCTCTCTTCCTGGGACACATCTGCCTCTTGCTGCCTTTTCAGGCATTAATTTTCCCTTCCTCTCCAGCAGAGGAGTTTTGGGGAGCCCTTCATGTGTCCCTGACCCCAACACCTCAATTTTCACCTCCACTTCCCCCTCATGTGCTTTCTGCTCGAATCACACCTCTTGAGGAGGGCTCTGTCCTCATAAATCCGTGGGCATGATAGGAGCCCTTCACTCTCTTTTACCCAAGGACTTGGAGAAGAATTCTGGATCCTGCAATTTTTAGGAGGATATGAAGGCTTCACCATTTTTCTTCGTTGGTTTATCTTTCTGCCCAGCTAATGCTCTGCAGAGTTTCCTTAAATCCCCTCCTCTCTTCTCTCTCTTGCTATCACTTTAAATGATAAGGTTTTAATCAGTTTTGGATATGCATCTGAGATAACATCTCTCACTCAGAGGAAAAGGGGAAAATATAATGTTTGACCTGAAAAAAATCAAAAATCATGTTTGACCTGAATTCTCTGCCCAAACCCTACCCTGACCTCTTTCCCTCGTGCTGAACTGCTTCAGCTGCCTCGTTCCACAGAGGTCAGAAAGCAAACAGCCATCAGAGGGTCACTGTGGTCACTCCTCCTCTGCCTCCAGCCTCACCTGGACACATTTAAATTATGAATTGTTTTCTTGCTGCTTGTTTATCCTCCAGGCTTTCGGATCCCTTCTCATCTTTTTGTTCATCGGTGATGTAAAACTGAAACATAATATTTTTCTAGATGAACTAAGTGGTTTAATCTCCAAATACAGAAATGGTGCTTTAACTCCTCTTGTTTCTAATCCCCATTGTTTCATAGTTCCTCAGCAGTGTGCTTTAAACATAAATGTTGGCTATCCTAATTGATGGGAGATGTGTTCTGGGAAAATGTTATTTATGTGCACAGTGTGCATTTTGATATGAAAGCAGACAGTGAATGGGAAAGGAAAATTAAGTGAGATATGATTGTTACCCACACAGTTCCTTTTTGCTTATCTATATTGTCCTTGTATTAATTTCAAAAGTGGACATTAAAACAGTTCAGGCCATCGTGTTTCCAAAATAAATAGGAATCCACATGATTTTACAGTACATGGGTAGAACTAGAAGTAGAATGTAAAGACAATACATTCCTAAGGCGAATGAAGAAACATAGGCCAACTGTTCATTGCTTCATTTGAATTGTTAGTGAATACAAAAACTTCTGCAGATTCCATACACAAACATAAATGCATCAGCTTTACAGCTTCATAATTATTTTCCTTAACTTTTTCTATATGATCTCATAGATCTGCAATTTTTTAATCACTATGTATTCCGGTGAAGCTCCGAGTCTGTTAAATAGATTTCCTATATTCTTTCTACAAATATTATTTTTCGTATCTGAGCAGCACTGCCATTTTGCCAGGGTGTTAAACTGCAAAAGAAAAATGAGCACTGGTTTCTTAAACTCTGTGGGCACTTTATAAAAAATCTTCACAGTTCCAATTATTTTGTCTTTATAAAAGCATCCAAGTGGTGATGAGGAGCCTAGAAAGACATGGCCAGCAAGGCTGGATTTTCCCTGTCTTAAATGTCAGAGGAAGATGATGAACAACATCAATAGCATCACACAGGAGATGGAAGGCGCCAGCTGAGAGAAAATGGGACAAAGTTTTCAAATTTTTTTTATTATTATTATTATTATTATTTTCTTTCTTGGCACACTGCTGGTTTGCTAGTCATGCTATTAAGAAAAAGGAAAGGATAGGAAGCTGAAATTAAGACAGAAATTAAGAAAATATCTTCTCTGTCAACTACTTAAATAATCATGAGGAGTTAATCAAGACTTTACTCATTAAGGCCAACTTCTAAAGGGTGATTAAAAATCTGTATACGCTTTATCATGTGTTATTCATTTCTGTAGAGTTTCCTAAAATGGGACTAAAGTAATTATGAAATAAAAAGCAATGAAAAGAGCTCTAATGGGTAACCAAAAAGAAAAACCTGATAAATGTATGAGTTCAAAATTTTTCTGATACTACCAGAAAAGGTAATTCAAAGATAGCAGTGGATACATAAATCATGAATTTCTATCTCCTGTTAGTGAACACATCGTAAGTTAAAATTGAGATAAGGTCTTTAGATACCTAACAATCCCCCATCACGCATTTAGTGCATTGTGTGTTTTAATTTTGCACTTGCCAGGGTTTTGAATATCATTAGATAGTTAGGCTCCCAATGAGGAGTCCCTGCATTTTCCATATAGTAAGAGAGTTTCCAGCTTCTTTGTGATGTTTAGTGGTGGTGCTGGGGTGATGGAGCAAATGCAGTTTGTGACTGAAAAGCACAGAGGGAAGATTTAAGGTCAGAGGGGGTGTCAAAACTCATTGACTTTCCTTTCTGGTGTTTACCCTGTGGCTTTGAAGATGACTCCTAAAAGATTCACTTATTTAATGTTCTCATTAGACAAACCTGATCAACACAAACCACTGGGCACTGTCTCACTTTGCAAAAAGTACATCTTTTTCTCTTGAACTGCAGAGCAAATGGTTTCACTAAACCAGCTAAATCGACCCCTATGGTCCAATGACCAAATTTAATAACTGTTCATCTCTGCTAAAGTACAGTGTTTAATGATCTCATTCATTAATACATCAACAGTTGCTTTGGCTGATTAAATTTCTTCCATCATTCTGACAGTGCGATCAAAATGTGAAGTACAAATATTCCACGTAAAAATGAAACATTGCATTCCAGGCCAATATTGTAGATTATTTCTTAACTCACTCCAGTAGCCCACCAGAGGAGCTCGTGGTAGGAGCCTTCAGAATTGCTCTCCAGAGAGATTTCCTGATCCAAGCACTTGGGAGCCAGAAGTGCTTGCACGGATTTGAAGCCCAGGAAGGATTGTGTGAGTTTGTCCTCTGCTCCTTGGCACTGTCAGAAAGGATTCTTGGGTTTCCACAGAGTAAACTTGAATCAGGGAATTGATGTGGGACCATGGAGATCTTGTGAGGTTTAACAAGACCAGCTGCTGGTGCTGCACCTCGGTCAGGGCAATCCCTGGGATCAATCCAGGCTGGGAATGAGCAGATGGAGCAGCCCTGGGAGAAGGATTTGGGGCTGCTGGTGGATTCTATTCTGATTGGTCTCATTCTTTGTTTTCCCTTAGTGAGAAACTGAGACTGATAATCATAATATTGACTGAAAATACTTTTTTTAGGCCCTTTGAGTTACTTCAGCCATTAAGGAGTTCGAACCTGCCAAATTATGGCTCTTACCCTAAACTAAACAATTCAAAGCTCATTTCTCATCACACACCTGTGGGCTGTATTAAATGAGAGCATACCAGAAACTCACTGTTAAAGCAATTTTAAATTCCCTCCTTTACAGGCTCAAGGAACTGTGCTGCTGCTGAGACAGGGATGATGATAAAAGTAGAACTGTTCAGTCACATTCATGAACTATTTCAGAGTGTTTCACTTCTAAAGGGGCAGAGGAGTCTCACACCTTTACAACTAGAGAGGAAGAACTAATTGTTTACTTTTTTCTGTTAACTCAAACATATCACACAAATTACCTTGGTTAAATTCTTGCTAAGCATATATTCTTTAAGGGCTAATGATCTTCTGAAAGGTAATGAAAAAGTGATAATGAAAAAGTGAATGTCGGTTTATAACCTAAAGTTAAGTATCAAAAGTTAGATCAAGTGGTTAACAGCATTGTGTTCTGAACTATGGCAGCACATAGCACAGAACAAGTTATTAATTTGAAATAAAATTGAGAAGCAAAGGAACAAGGAGGAAGAAAAATATAAAGGTCGTCTCTGTTTGCTTTTTAATCATTTATATAAGAAGAAAAATCCCGTGGCTTTACCTAGACAGCAGTACAGAAACAATTGAAAGGTCATTGAATGAGTAATTTGATTTTGCTCTAGCATCTCTTCTGATTTCTATTGGCAGTCTTAAAACTAAGTGTCAAGGGTTTGTGTCTTCAAAACCAGAGCAGCAGTTGGTATTTTTATAAGCAGTCCTAAAGGGAGGCCAAAGCTCTCCTGAACATAGAAACTGTTTCTGTTACTGGGTGTGGACTGAGCTTTTGCCAAGTAAGTTTTATTTATGAAGCAAAACAAGGAAAACTGATTTCTAGTCATACACCTGGTCCTGCAGGTACACAGTAAAATTTATTTCTGCAGTTACCATTCTCATATTGTTCTCTGTTGAAAGTAATAATTAAAATTGAGAATATCGAGAATATCTGAGCAAAAACTTATGTTTTATATATACCCAAAAGACAGTGATATCAATGTGATGAAAAGCATTGTTCAGAGCTTGTCAGCATTAAAGGCACAGCACATCAAGGATATCTGTGTTAGTTCTTAAAAGATATGGAAGAATGTGGAAGAATTTCTGTAGAAATGCTTTAAAAAATATTTCCACTTGGCATCCATCCTTTTTTTTTTCTCTATATGCCCAATGGGATCAGACAAAAAGTGTATTTTAGCTGATAACTCCAATGCAAATAGTAGTTTAAAGACTGATTGCATTTATTCTATACTATGCAGTTTTGCTTAACTTTTTCTGTAACTTTCTGTATATGCCTGCTCTTTATTTCCTGAAAAATTAGCACTTCATGCCAGTGTCATTCATCCCAAATGAAGAATAGAAAGAAAATGTTTTATAAAGAGAGGGGAAATAAAACAAATGAGAGAAGTTTTGTATTGTAGGACAGATTTTAAAAGACATTCTACTCTTCACACTCTTCAGTGGTAGAGGACAGTAATTATCAGTCACTCCATTGCATCTTTTGTAATCATTCACCTGTAAGAATGGTGGGTTAGTGTTTTGCATTGGTTTTTTATCCCTCTTTATGGATAAGCAGCTTGTAATTGATTTTTCAGGAGTGGCAAACAGAAATTTACTCACAGCTACCGAGGTGAAACAAGCTGATGCCACCGTGCCAAGTCGTACGACATCAAATCTATTTGTGCAACTAACTGTGCTTTTCACCTGCCTTGGAAAATGCCTCCTTGTGTGTTTGGGGATAAAATGAACACAGAACAGTGAGAAAGGAGCTACTGAAGCAAATGTCTCCTCTGAGTAGATAATTAGAACAGGATGGGTGGTTGCCCAGAGCTGTTGCTGCGAGGATTTCATCTTTGATATTTACCTATTGTGAATTAACATAACCCACGATAAATGTTTGTCAGTGTGGCAGCCATTTGGAAAGCCAAGGTGTTTGTCCGAAGTAAATATATTTTCTAGTACAGAGGTATCTCTTGCCTCTATCTCTGTTGGCTCCTTCTGTTTCTTGTAGTGATGCTCCAAACAGCTTTTCTGCAGTTAGGCAATAAACAGCCTTGCATTTTGGCTGGAGGATTCAGTGAGGAAAGATCCAGTTAGAGGGATTATTTGCCCTCCAGAGGATTGTTGTCCTTTTTTAGAAAGCAGCTGTATCTATGAATTTGGAAAGAGAAAGTCAGAGTGGAGTCTGGACTGGGGAGGCACAGAGAGGAAGGCTAAAGGTGTTGTGAGGAGGATTCTCTGAACCTGCAGAGAGAATTCCACAGACCTTCAGCTCTGAGCTGTCCTGTCCACACCAACCTGGGCAGCTCCACTTTCTCCTTTGGGAAAACTTGGGACACTCTGGCACAACGAGAGTTGCTATTTGCATGAATTAGGAGAGTGTTTATAATGAAAACTTGAGGGTCATCTATTAGAGCATTGGTGCTTCTGCTGTGTTTCTGCTGCACAGATTTTCTGAATGGATAATTAGTCCCACATTTGTGGACATTAATAACTGTTTCACATCCCAGGGAAAATATTTACAGTACTGAGGTCCCCCTCTTTGCTCCCATGTGGGTTTTTTTTGTTTTTTGGGGGTCGTTTTTTTGGGGTTTTTTTGTTGTTTTTGGTTTTTTGGTTTTTTGTTTGTTTGTTTGTTTGTTTTTTGTGCTACGACCTTCTCCCAGACTTCCTTTCTTAATTTCTGGCACTTTTGGAGAGGCAGCTCGTGGGGTGGATCAGAGCAAGGATGGATGGTTGGGTCCTTTGTTCTGTCTTCCCCAACTTTCAAAGTCAGCGCTGGCTGGACCTGGAGAATCCATGAGGATTCACATTTTGCAGTGGGATGAGGAGAGCAAGGAACTATCAGGATTTCTCCTGTGCTGCCTTAGATCTCAGTATATTGCTGAACTCAAGTAAAAAAACCCCAAATTTATTTGAGAAGAAAAAGGTCTGTCACATGTTCAGTCATTTTCTGTGGCACTGTGAGAAATAACAAAAATAGCAACATGCAGGATAAGGACACCAATAATTACTTTCTCTTCTCAGATTTTTACTCCTTTGTATTCTGAACCAAAGAACAACAAAATTCTGTGACCTTAATTGACTTTATTACAACCATTAAACACTTCTAATTTTCAATAACTTTTGTGGGATTTTCCACAATCTTCCCAGCTTTCAGCCTCCTTTTTTTCCTGTTTTTGTCAATTGTGTAGGTTTTACTGAGACTTTGACATTTAGAATCAGGCTTTCATGGCAAACTGTTGATCTAACATTGTCACAAGCTGTTTTCATCACTGTGCACCTGTATTTGGAACATGTAGAGCTTTTCCTTGAGATAAGCAGCTTTAATTTATTTATGCATAAATGGGTCTGTGCTTGCCTATGTGTGGAAGACTCACTGCAATGGTTTTATGCTATATTGGGATAATTTTAATAATATGTGTACATTGATGCACTGAAATAAAACTTCTCCTTGTCAACTTAATGCAAGCAAATTGTATTGAACTTCTCTCTGGCTGTTTGGAAAGAAAAGTCCCATCAGAAATTATGGTTCAAACACCCTCATTTAATTAGGAAGTGATTTGATTGCTATTAAAAGCATTATCTGGTAAGATTATTTGTACTAAATAATTTAATTATGTTTTCTAAAGCTTGCCCATTCACTGTTGTAAAAAACAAAAAGAAAAATTCAATTGTTCCTAGACATCTGATATATCTACCTTTGGTAGAAAGCATTTATTTTCTGTCCACAACAGCATGATTCATCTATTACTCCCTTTTTAACCTCTGCCATGGAGAGATCTTATAAACTTATTTTTGTGTCCTGTAAAGACCAGTGTTTTTGTCATGCCTGGCAAGAAATACATTGAGACTGTGCACAGAAAGTGAATTATCTGCTAAAACCAACCTTAGTGTGTTACTGGATCAGCAAAAATTCGGCTTTAATTTTTGCTTTTCATTATGGAATTGTATAACTCTGTATGTGGCTGCTATAGCATTTTGGGATGCCCAACAAATTGCACGAATAAATTCCCATGGCTCTCTTCCTCCCTTCCCGCAGTGCCCCCCAGGTTTGTGGTCCAGCCCAGCGACCAGGATGGGATCTATGGAAAAGCTGTCATCCTCAACTGCTCTGCTGAGGGTTATCCTGTTCCCACCATCGTCTGGAAGTACTCCAAAGGTAAGATTCCCGTGGTGATCACTGGGGACAAACTAACTCTGCCTCAATAACATCCCTCTCACCTGTAAGCTCCTGCTTTGATCCTCAAATTGCCAGAGAGGGGCACGGTGCAATAAGGGATGTATCAGCCACATTTTATAGCTCGTAAATCATCTCCCTGTTATGCATGCGAGACAGGAGTTTTATGAGTTTCTGCTGGCTGCTCAGGCTTCTAGCAACGGGCAGTAACTTTTATTAGGGTGGCTAGCACCCCAAGACTTGGTCTCATTTGCAAGGTTCTTTGATAATTGATCAATTAGTCTAATATGATATAAATTACCATTTATTAGACACAGAAAATGACGGACATAAAAACTTACGACAAACTACATACTTATACAGGAATAGCATAATTGCAAACTTCGGATAGCTAAAACTGCAATTATGGAAAGGTACTTATTCTTACTAACAGCTAGCAAGAATAATATAACTTAGGAACCAAATGTATCTTACCAGCCGATCGGTGGTGGAGAATACTTTGGAATCCTTTCACTCAGTTCCCGGGAAAGTAACCACAGAGTCTGTGTCCAGACAATGGGGAGAAGCTCCTTGCACATCCTCAGAGCGTGCGTAGGAAACCTATATCTCTGGGATATTTTCATGAGATTTTATAGTTGTAAAAGCATGCCTTTTGGACGCTATTCATTTCTTTGTTTCTCTTTTCACATCCTCTCTTTATACTAAAATGTTAATTCAAGGTTAGATGTCTCAGACCTTCAGGCACCACGAGATAACCTCCTGCTGTGTTTCTGACCCCACTGGAGTTATCTGTGTTCCCCCACGAAGCAGAAGGAGAGAGGGGAGAGGGAGAACGTCCTGCCACAGTCCCCAGGCACCAAGTTCTGGCCACTGTCCCTCACAAGGCTGAGCTGGATGGACTTTTGCTCTGCCCTGGAGATGTCCTGGCTGTCCCTGTGAGACTTTGTTAGCTGTGGCCTTGGCGGGCAAGGGATGAAAGGGATGGCTGAGACACAGATTTAATTGAAACAACCTCAGAACAAGGTTCACCAGCAGCATGTGGCTGATTTCTTTTTCCTTCCTTCAAAATTCATGATAACATGGCCAATCATATCTTTTCAGCAAAGAAGGAAGGTCAGGTAGCATTAACATAAGCGGTAATTCAGTATGCGCTTTACATAATGCTTTAACATTTTCTTCTCGTGTAACAGAGCATTAAAAGTGGCCCCACTTGACCCTCAGTCAGCATAGGAAATTGACTGCTTTTTAATTAAAATGTGCTGCCTGATAAATTGCGTCTTCTGGACAGTTGTCTTCTGGCAGGTTTTAGCAGAAAAACCACATTCTGCAAACCCTGTATCCAATCTAAACTAATTAACTCTTTAAAAAACAAAACGAGGTGCTGTTGAGAAGAAATCTTTATGTAATGCTCCATGTTATTTTTGGTGTTCTTAGGATCCAAGTTCAAAATGTATTTGAAGAAAAAAAGGTGAGAGAAAAGTTCATGTTAATGACAATTTTTGCTCCTATTGTTAAATCATGGTTTGTTGCAAGAAGGGCACAGAGTTCCAAATTCCCTTCATCTCAGTGGTTTTTAATTCTGAACATAGGGCACAAATAGGTAATTCTGGTTTGTTGCGTTTGTGTGCTGAAGGAGGGTGCCAAGACAAGATAGATGAGTTGTAATTAACTACAAGGAGATAAAGATCCATCTTGGAATGATAGAATCACAGAAGAGTTGGGAAAGTCCCCTTTCAGACTCATCCATGCAGATGTTTGGGATAAGATTCTCTCCTTACTTAGGGAGCGCTTTGGACTGTAATAGCAGTAAAAATGTGTGTGAAGAGTAAGAAACATCTGCAAACTGCTATGCAAAATTCTTTCCAGTTTTTTCAGCAGCTGTCCTCAGGAGTATCAGCCCTTTTATTTCTAAGAACATCAAATTCTTCCCGCAATTTTTCATGTGAAGAAATACAAGAGTGAGTGGGCAATCATTGGCAAGCATCTACAGTTAGTGAACCATAATGTGCCTTCCAACTGAAAGACAGGAAAAATGGCTTATTAAAGAGAAAAAAATTGACAAAGGGAAAAGTGGGACATGCATGTGACTAAAATAGTTGAAAAATCAACAATGAAAACTGAATTTTTATGAAAAAATTAAAATTTTACATTTTAAAGTTCATAGTATTGGTCACCAGGCCTTCCATGTAGGTGTAAGTTCCCAAAGCAAACTCTTCTAGGAGTAGAAGGATTTTTTTTATGCATGTCTGGTCTTTAATATTCTAGATGTCGTATTCATAGGTTGTACTTGCTCTCTATGTTATACTAAATAATTCCCCATGATATTTATTCATCATATTTCCTCTTGGGCTGACTCAGCCAACTGCTCATATTAATTAACAGTGACAGACATTAACTCTGTGTACAGAAAGTGGTGTAAGAGAATTCCATTGAAGAAGAGCACCATGTGACTTCCCTGAAAAATCCCATTTCCTGCTGCCAAAGTAGGTTGCAAACCCCTTTGTTACAAGAAATGTATCTTAATGTACATTTAAAGCATCCTTAATGCTGGAGGAACCTGAAATTGTGGTGACAGTACAGCACAAACCTTTTTCCTGTCCCCTAAATCACCCAGTGTCTTATTTCCCAGGAAAAGTAGGTTCTTCCTTAAAACCCAACTTGATACAAAAATCTTTGTATTCCTGTTTTTATGGACCTTCAGTTTTTACAACGCTGCCAAACATGTCTGATCAGTGCTCTGAGATTTTTTGCTGTTTCTTTGTTTTATTTTGGGGGTTTTGTGGGTTTTTTTTTTCATTTTTTTTAACAGTCGCAATAAATACTGGCTGCAAACATGGGAGAACAGAGTTTTTTTATGTCACCAGTCCATCAGCTGTAGCAGGAAACAAGAGAAACAGTCGCTGATGTGGTTTTCCATGTTATCCAGGGTTTCGTAAACAAGGTCCTAGAGGTCCCCTGAGCATGCCATGTTTACTGCAACAGACATCCCTCTCAGTCATAAGAAATTCATTTTCTGCATGCATTAGGGATGCATACTGGTATGACTGTTCAGCTGTAATTGTCAATAATTCATCAGCCTCTAAATGTAAAACAAATGTGCCTTTTCACCCATGAACGGGCTGAAAAATCTTCATTTCCTCTCTCTCCCTTCCTGGTTTTTTGCCTTTGTGCTCCTTTGGCCCCTTTAACATGAGCAAATTATTGCTGCTGTTGCTTTCCAAAATCCTTCCTTCCCTTCACGCAATGAATTCAGTGTAGGCAAAGAGCCATTCTGTTTGTTCTGATGATGTCAGGAGAAATTCTAATTGCATCGAGCCTCCACAGACAGGAAGCTATACTTTGTGCCTTATTAAAAATAAAAATAATAGATGGTTTTTCACCTTTTTTCCTGCCTCAGGTGCCGGGGTTCCCCAGTTCCAGCCGATCGCGCTGAACGGTCGCATCCAGCTGCTCACCAACGGCTCCCTGCTGATCAAACACGTGCTGGAAGAAGACAGTGGATACTACCTCTGCAAGGTCAGCAATGATGTGGGAGCAGACGTCAGCAAGTCCATGTACCTCACTGTTAAAAGTAAGAACTGAAACGCTTCTCTGTGATCCAGATATTGCCATGGAGGGAAAAAAGGCTTTACTGCATCCTTAGATTGGAGGGAATTGGGTTGGGAGGGGAGAGGTTGGATTTGTTTAGTTTAATCTGGTTTTGGCTTTCAGCTCTGTGTGGTAGCACCTGGTGTGGTTAATAAAAACCCTTGTTTAGTAGAGGAAGAAAAGGGAACTTAGAGATGAAAAGGAGGGGCATCCCATTTAAAAAAAAAATTGATTGTCTCAGAGCTACAGCTGAGTCATGAAGGGAAAGCATGAAAATTTGTTGGTCAGGAGTGAAAACCAGTAACAAAGGAGAAATACCCACAGCAGCTGTCATAAATCTCAGTAGCTGAAGGAAATACAGATTAAAAAGACAATGAATTCTCAATATCTAATAGATGGAACTATAGGCACAATTACTGTAGGTCGATACCACAAGATTTTGCAACATACTCTAAGATATTACAGATACAGCCACAGTACTCCTTTTGATTTATCCAGGTAATTTTCAGAAAATATATCTAATTCTGTTCCATCTGGAGTGCTTACACAACCTTGATCTATCTGTACTTTCCAGGCACAAGAGACAAAAGCAATCCAGTTTTCAAGAGCAAGTTTGCTACAATTCCTTGAAACATCAACATAGTTTAGAAAATAGAGGTAATATGGGGGAAAAAATGTGTAGAGATAATGTAATTTCTCACTGGAGAAAAAAAGAGACTATTGACACATCAGCATGCTGAAGGGTCCTGGATGACCTGTCAGACCAGTATTGAAGGAGGTCACAATACTATGTACTTTCATGTTTGTAGGATTTTTGAAGATTGACAGAATGCTTTTAAGTTCTGGGATGCCAATTCGCTTGAAAATGTTTTGCCCTCGAAAGTAAAAAGATTATTTTTTTCCGGAAAGGAAAAAAAATCAAATTCATTCTCTATTGGAGAGTGCACTTTAGATCCTTAATGTTTAGGTGTGTTGTTTATTGTTGAGAATTAATAACTAAGTTATTTTAAGTGTGTAAAAGATTTGCAAGCCCCAATACTTGAGATGTCCTCTCCACTCTAATTTACCATAGCGACTTCACCTTCTAAAAAACACCATGATGACCTCTCCAGCGAATGTATTAATTGCACACTTTTCCTGTGGATTGGTAGAAGTCCCATCCTCTGTGGTTTGCAGAACTGGCCATTTTTGGGCCAACCTTCCCTTGCTGTAATATTTCACCAAGAGCCTGCCAGCCATGCACGCTGCCCGTCTGATCACTGCATGCAGTTTCATGTGTGATAAAAGAGCATCCCTTATCAAATGAGAGCAGCAGCTTCCCTGGGGAGCCAGCTGCTGTTTGAATCTAATGAAAACCCCTCTGGCTCTGAGATAGCAGGGAGCAGCCTGTGCCCCTCACACACCCACACTGACACCAGTCCAGCTCCAGAGAGCACTGGGAGGTGTTGGTGTGGGCATGGAAGGGACAGAGATTCAGTTTTCATCACATTAAAGACAAGATGCCCTGGGAAAATGTGCCATGTTGGGCTCCAGGTATGGCTGATCCCCTGTTCTGGTGGCACACAATTTTTAGCCCTGGATTGACTCCAAATTGAGGGCCTGGCTCTGCCTTTAATCTCTCCTGTCGTTCACTGTTTTCTTTTTCTGTGTGGTTATTCTGGATCTTTTATTCTCCCCACAAGCCTGTTCCTCAAACCTGGTCCTCAGCTTCAGTCCTCCTCTAAATAAAAACCATAAATACCTTGGCCTTCCTTCATGAAACTCACAGTATTCTTCATTAGTTGATCTTTTTCCACAAGGTCACCCAAAATGCCTTTTTTAGGCTGAGGCAGAAGGTGAGACCTGAACCACACAGCTGTTTCTGGGTGACAGAGTTGGTAGGTGAGAAATAGCCTCCCAAAACATAAAGATTAGCATCAATACGGAGTTTTTTGGCTTTCTTGTGACAAATTCGCTTCTCACCTTCCATCAGTCTGTGTCTGGGTTATCCGTGAGCAGAAGCTCAAATCATCTGATAAAAAAAGCAGAGTGTCTTACATGGATTTAGTCACTGATCATGCAACTGGACTGGCCTCAGAAAGAAAAACATGGCAGCATCCCTTTGATGCCTTAAGATTTTAACTTCTCTATTCTTTGTGTATCTGTAATTTTAGTGTGTAACTCTGGACTCCATACAGGGTGCTAAAGTTGTTGTTCCCAGCATTTTAAACAAAACAATTCCTCTCAGTTGGAAAATCCGAGGACACTTTTGCTGCCTCAGAGCCCCAAAATATATAAACAACAGTGAATTGGGGGGAAGCAGCTTGAGGTAATTGATATCATCACCTGAAAGGTGTAACTGGAGGATTAGGGATCGATATGTTAACGGACAGAACTTATAAAATGTGAAAAACTAGTTATTCGCCATCCATTTTGGGTGTAGCCTCTTGACCAGGCTTTGTCTGCCCTGAATGCACCTGAAGGCCTTCAGTAAATTTATCTACTTTTTATTCTCCTAACTTTGTCTAGCCTCTGTTTTAGGTAAACCCTGTTCAAGCATCACCTTTACAGCCAATTCCTTCACTTCTTACCTGTTCCTTGTGCCACAGATACCTCAGGCAGGCAGGTGCTAACCCCTGAGAGCATCTCTGAAATTAAAAATAAACCGTCTCGTGCATAAGTGAGTCTTCTCCTCCATGTCTGGTAGTTTTTACCTACTCTGCTAGTAACGCTACTGGATAAAGTTTTACATTTCACAGATCTGTTAAAAAATCTGTTAAATGAGACAGTTTACTCCTCCGGAATTTCCAGTGTCACCTGTATCTAAACTTGAAAGATGCTGACCTTTGTTGTCAAAAGAGAGTAGGAAAATTTTTGTTTCAGTAGTCCAGGAGTGGACACGATGAAAATTTACTTTATATATTGCCATGGCTTGCTACCCCTAAAATGGACAGATTTTTTTCTTTTTAGTGAAAACCCTTATCAAGCTGTAAAACAACCTGCTTTGCTTAACAGGACTTTTAGTGCTAAGGGCAAAGTTGTAATAATTCCAAATACACATTTATTTAGTGCCCCAGTGTTTGCTGAGTGACACCTTTATGTCAGGGAAGCTGATCCAAATTCTTGGTAGAAGGGAGATTGTATGAGAAGGGAGCGCAAAGAAAGAGGAAAAGAAAAGGGAAAAAAAAAAGAAAAAAAAGAAAAGAAAAAGAAAAAGAAAAGAGAAGAGAAGAGAAAAGAAAAGAAAAGAAAAGAAAAAAGAAAAGAAAAGAAAAGAAAAGAAAAGAAAAGAAAAAAGAAAAGAAAAGAAAAGAAAAGAAAAGGAAAAAAAAGAAAGGAAAAGAAAGAGGCTTCAGGAATACCATCAGAAATGTGCAAAGAGCAAGCTGCTGGCATCAATGCTGAATCAGGAACCACAGGGCAGAAAACTTTCATTTAGCAGCTATTATCCTTCTCCCTTTCTTTTCAAGAAATGGATATAAAAATCATGATCAATGAATTTTTCTCTTCTTGTGATTGAAGTTTAAGTAGCTCCCAAATTCCGTATTCACTAAGCTCCCAAATTCCGTATTCACTACGACACACAATATTAGAAAGTTATGAGAGATCTGGAACAAGGAATCTAGTGCTGTCTTGAGAAATGACTCCTGGTGCTTGGGATGAGAAGACTTCTGAAGAATTTCTATAAAGGATAATGAGCCTTTAACATGAAGGGAAGAACTAAAATTATTTAAAGGTTGCCTGGGAGTCACAGGGGAAGAGATGACTGCTTAAAACGGACTGCCTGCCTGCCTTCATCTGAATAAATGTCACACTTCCTAATTCCACTTTAGGGGCTATATATAACATGATAGAATGGTCTCCTGAAAAAATTACCTCCTGAAAAGCAAGCTTGCATTAAGGCATGTGTGTTCCTGTGTAAATAATCTGTTGGAGGCAACCAAGTTAGCCCTGCCCCTTCTTAAATCTGTCACTTCTTTTCGTGACAGTGTGGAGCCTGACAAGTTTTAATCTGATCATCAAAACATTTCCAACAAATCCTGTCTGCCAAGAAAACAGAATTGCTTCATTCACTTTCCCCTCAAATACGCTTCTTAGCCAATGCATTATATGTGTTTAATACATAAACCTAAAGCTGTCAGTCAGATCCACAGCTCCTTCCAGCAGGAACATGCTAATCCCAGCTAATTCTTTTAATGCCAAGTTTCCCCACTTAGACTTTTTTTTAAAAAAAACAAGTTTAAAAATTGTTGCCTATGACAAGAGCTGATGGAATAGCAGGAGAAGAGGTTGGTTGGGAAAGGGATCTTGGTCACAATGTAAAATGATGTTCTGTTCCTACACCACATCGTGTTTTCTGCTGCCCCTGCCTCTCTCAGAGTGCTGCTTGTTCACGTTGACCACAACCTCTTCCAGGCAAGATTTGTTTCTCACCATCTTCAGCCAGCTCATGGAGCAAAGAGACCTCAATCCCATAACTGGCTGCTAGTGCAAAAGAAATAAAATATAACAGTAGTTCCAAATACAAATAAACCCAGAAGATGCTTATGGATGGAGATGGAATGTTGTGAAGGTGTTTTCTCCACTGCAAGCTAACAGTTGTTCCACCATATGGCTGAGGCACTGCAGCATTTGTTTATTGAGATGGATGGAAATCTCTGCCTGTGAAGCTTTATCCAGGCAGGATAAAGGGACAGTTTCCATGTGACCAGGCAAATGGGTTTGCTCTGCTGTGACACCAGCAGCAAAGTCAGCAAGCTGTGATGGAGAACTCACTGTGCTCTGCTCAGCAGGGTGCCTCTAAATGCTCATCTTAGTCTTTGGGAAAATAATTCCTCGCTGAGAACACGGGAATGTTGAGATCTGCCCGATTGCTACTTTTCCTTGCGTATGAAAAGCCAATTTCTCATTAAAATGCATGTATCCCACAAGGTGTCAGTAAGGGTGGCGTTGCCTGTTCCACATTTGCAGAGATAGATTATCCATGCTATGTGGTAAAGGAAGCTTAAAATCACTGTCTCTAATACCTCCAAAAAACAATTCTGAGAAGGACAGCAATAATGCTATGTCAAATTCACCTGAGCCCAGTTATTTTGATATTTCTTAACCTTTCTTTGCTCCATTTTTCTCACAGTCCCATGGTCTGTAAATACGAGTTTCTGTGGAAAAACAAAACATGACAAAAGTTCCCTTCTCTTTTTGTGTGCCCTCATTTACTTTTGACATTTTTTTCTTCTGACATTCTGCCATCTTAAAAAAAAAAAAGCTTTTTCCTTTATTGAATTCTTCACACTTATTTTGCAGTTATCTCAGGTAGGGTACACTTCTGTGAGATGGAAAAATTTGGCCAAAATTGATAAAAATCTCTAACTGGATGGCTTGCACGTGTCCTGAGAATGAAAGAGTGGGATAAGGGCAAAGAATACAAAAAAAATTTTTTTATTGAAACTACTCCTGTGTCCCAAACAGTGCTTTCTGCTGAGCTGGTGAGCTGCCCTTGCCCACCTTTGCCCTCGTGACAGGCAGCTCTCTCTTTTACTACCTATTTCTTGGCCAACAAAGGCCAAAACTGTGTTAAATATGAGGATGTGAACAAACTCTGAGTCAGTGGTGATGAACTGTAATGCTCTCCATGTTTTAATTTGTGTCCTTGCCCATGACAGGGGCATTGGAACTAGATGATCTTTGAGGTACATTCCAACCCAAACTGTTCCCTGATTCTACGATTCCAATTGTTTATTTTCATGAAATGCAGAGTCTAAAAGACACTGTGAGTGGATCTGGAAACACAAGAGATCTAAGATTTGGAACTAGATGATCTTTAGGGTCCATTCCAACCCAAACTATTCCCTGATTCTATGATTCTAATTGTTTATTTTCATGAAATACACCATCTAAAAGATTCTCCAAGTGAATCTTGGAAACACAAGAGATCTAGGGGCTGGAACTCGCTGATCTTTAAGGTCCATTCCAGCCCAAACTGTTCCCTGATTCTATGATTCCAATTGTTTATTTTCATGAAATACACCATCTAAAAGATGCTGCGAGTGAATCTTGGAAACACAAGCGATCTCCGCGGATGCAAGCGCTCCCTCTTGCTAGCAAAACAGCCCATTTTTTTCCTAATGAGGTCCTCCCACTATGAGAAAGGAACAGGGGTCTTAAATGCTGTTTTCTGCCTCTTCAAACCGCTGGCACAGCTTTGATTTAGGGCCTTGCACTTTAATCACCCATCATGTGTCATTACCTCGACAGGCGGCAGCAGCCGCCAGACACGAGCGCCGATAAATTGCGCCGAGAATCGCTGGAGCGATCCTTTGTTGATTTTCCTTTACAGCTATTCCATGGCAGATCAGCTGTCATAACAGCACAGCGCCTCTGGCAACAGAGGGAAATTAAACATGAAGTATGTTCAAGGTAGCTGGTAGGATAGCTGGAATATCCCTTTTCTCCCGAATGTTCAAACGCTGCTCCTCTTGGTAATGCCAAGCCTGTGGCAATTCTCTTGTAAGATAATTGCCAGATGTGCTGCAGCACAAATACTCAAGTGGGTTTGTATGCAAATCTTTGCAATGCTCTCATTTAGGGAGAAGAGGAGAGGTAAGAAACCCACTCTCTCTCTCTCTTTTGTTTTTTTTTAAGAAATGTTTTTTGAGTAAGAATATAGCAGTCCTTTTTCTTTTCTGCAAGGCTGGTTGCACAGCAATGTTTCCAGAAGAAAGGTGAAGCAGATTTTTCTCCCACAAAGTACATGCAGACTCTGCTCTATCTTTTCCATTTGTTTCAACAGTGTCATATTTATGGCCTTTTTTTTTTTCCTAAAGAGCTGTCTCTCTCAGATTTTTGATGCCCAAATGGCAACCTTCAAAAGGAAGCATGGGTGAGGTTTATTTTCAGAAGTTTTCCTTCTATGGAAATTTTCGCAGCAGATACAGAATATTGAGACTTTCCTGAAAAATAACCAGTTTAACAAAGTTATGATGATTTAGTCCTTCAAACGCCTTCACATCTTCACATTTTGTTAGAAAACCTCATAAGGGTTTCAGAAGGGATTCAGAAGCTGCTGTTTTATTTTCTCTCTTTCTTGAACAGATCAGTACTATAAAAACCACAGATATTTTAGTATGTTCTCCTTCCTCAATATTAATATTTCTTGTGTCCTGTTAAATTATTATTTTATTCAGAGGTGTTACATGGCTTTCAGATTGCAATGAACTCTGTGTCCAGGTTTGGCCATCTGTGGTCAGAAAACTCTGTGCCACAGAAATCATTTCCCATCAAGGTCTGCAGCTCCTCCGTCTCTGAGCACTGCTAAAACAAGACTTGAAAACCATGTCTGCTCTCCTCCCCCAGCTGAAATGGTGGTGTGGCAGGGATTGATACCAGCTAGACAGATAATCCATCCATAATAACCATCATTGAGAAAGTACAAATTTCAGTGTATTGTATTTGGCTCGATACTTCAAACCCTACAGTGCTCGAATGTAATAAATTGTAATCCTGGAATGTTCTTAGCGAGGAGGAAATATTCTGGAAACTATTCTTACTGGTAGTTTAGAACCACAGAATGTCCTAAACTGGGAGGGACCCACAAGGATCATTCAGTCCAAGTCCTGTCCCTGCCTAGGACGCCTCAACAATCCCACCCTGTCATCCCTGGCAGTGCTGTCCAAAGGCTCCTGGAGCTCTGGCAGATTTGGGAATGTCCCCATTCCCTGGGGAGCCTGGGCAGTGCCAGCACCGTCTGGGGGAACAACCTTTCCTGATCTCCAGCCTGAACACCACCCTGACTCAGCTCCAGGCTTTTTCCTCAAGTCCTGTCCTGTTCACAAGGGTGAAGAGATCAGCACTACCCCTTCACTTCCCCTCGGGAGGATGTTGAAGACCACAGAAATACAAGGTGTGAAGAGCACAGTAATGACATTTAAAGGCTGTGGGACATCTATGAGGTGGGCAGAGAAATCAGTGCACACAATCACTAAATCCCAGGATGGGTCAGGCTGGAAGGGACCACAGTGGGCAGCTGGTATCACCTCCCTGCTCCAGCAGGGCCATCCCAGAGCACAGGGTACAGGGTTGTGTCCAGATGGCTCTGGAATATCCCCAGGGAGGAGACTCCACAGCCTCTCTGGACAGTTGTTAGGACAGTGTTCTCACAAGTTATTTATTTTTCCCTTGAATGCTCATGGTACAGAAGTAATGACTAAACACTGACCAAGCCCACAATCCAGTAGTGATGTTTCCAGGTTTATCCAGAATCAAATTGATTTCAAATGCATCATAAATATAGATACAAAGTCTTGATTTTTCTTTATTTACCTTCTTTTTTTTTCTTATTTACCTTCAAGGGCATTTAATGCTTAGGTCTTTACATTTGCCTGGATTTTCATGTTATTTAACCTAATAATTTTTTTGAGTAACATTTTAAAATACAAATGCTGCTGTGAACACATTAGTTTGATTGTGGGAGTTGTTTGCAGTGTGTTTGATGGGTTTAATATTGGCTTCTGGGGGAGGAAGTGAATGCAGGACCTATTGCAGCTTATTTTTATATTTGCAGTGTCATCAGAAGTTGGTTCTGTGTCTTGCTAACAAAGATTAAATAAACTTAAATCAAGAGAGCATTGTAAAGCAATAGTGGGATGTAAATTAATTTGCTGGGAATACGCAGTACACGTGACTATTTCCACTTCAGCTAAGGTAGCTCTTACAGTACTGTGCTTTTCCCTTTCCTTTTTCCTTTTCCTTTCCCCTCATCTCTTTTTGTCTTTGTCACTCATGCCAGCTTTAAAGTACATCTCATTTAGGAAGTAACCATGTTCCAGCAGGACAAAGCCTCAGAACTCCCCATTATAATTTTATATGAGTTTAGGACTTGCAGAATGCTCTCTGAACAGCCAAAATAGAGGGCGGAGTCTCAAATTATATTTTTTTCTCATATATCAGCTTCTTCTGCACTTTGAATGACCTAATCAAAGTCTTTTTCATTAAAACCTCTAAATTTCAAAGGTTGTTCACTCTTTTTTTTGTTATTGAAGGCTGTCACAGGACCTGCATTATTATTCTTTACAATTTTCCATATTGCTTGTTTATTAATATTGCTAATCTTTATCTTTACTTTGAAGTAACAAAACCTAAACTGAGTTAAAATAAAAATAATAAAAATTACTTCACAACGTCTTAAGAAATATGTAAAGATCCTAATATCAAGTGACACAGATGCCAAATCAGTTACATACGTTTTTCTGTATAATTCTCCTGCAGCAAAAGAAAACAGTAAAAAAGGTAGTTTATATGCAAATATTTTATGCTTTGGATAAGAGTATATTTCTTTAAAAATATAATATCACATCACCATTAGCCAAAGATGATCTTTTGCAACTGCTTCCATCAGAGCAATTTTAAGCTTTTTTTTTTTAATGAAAGCAATTTTGCCTTCAAACATAGAGAGTCTTCTTTTTTGGTAGTACTTTCTTTTCATCTTCAAAACACTTTTTCAAAAATTGTGGGGTGGTTTTCTTCACATCACATTGTGAAAATCCTGCAGTGGTGCTCAGTATGAACACAGTGCATATAGTCTGTGATAATCAACATAAACAAAAATTAAATAAATCTGGGGGGTTCACAAAAGGAGCAGAAATGCAAGGCAGGAAGAAGAGCTGCCACAGGCTGAAGATGCTGCATGCAGGGCAATTTAAGGCAGTGCTTCCTACACTTCTTCCCGCTGTGTACATCAAAAATAACCAGAAGGGAGGATTTGCAAATGCAGATTTTCTTTCAGCAATCTGTTTGCTTTGTGGGAAACAAGTTTCCTTCACCCCATAACCCTCCCTAACCATTAGGATTTGCCCATGGATCGGCATGGGAGCTCCAGTCCACACTGTGTATTCAAGTATTTGTTGGGTATGAGATGCTTGAACAAATCTTAATATGTTGCTTTTCTCTTTCTTGAGAAAAAAAAGGGAAGTGTCCGCTTATGGCCACAGCAATTGATTTCTGAGTGCCTTCACAGTATAGATAACTGAAGAAGCATGGCTCCATTTTTAGATAAATCTTATTAGAATCCTGCAGGGCTAAGGAATGAATCGATTTGGTCTGTCAAACCAGGAGATAATGAAAGAATGAGCTCTTACTGTTGGCCTAATTACTTATGATTAATCTAACCCCATCCATTTTTTTTTAACTGTCTCCATCCGGCCATAGAATGATTAGTCTTACATTCAATTTTTGTTTTCTTTTCCAATTCTGAGTTGGAATATTTGATCTTCTAGGAATTGTGTTGTCCAGGCAGTTCTGTATCTTTGTGACAATAATTTTACCTTCTCTATCATCAATTATTCAGTGCTTAGCTTCCACCTAGACGAATTCCTGCCCCTGGGAAGGCACTGTGGTGAAATTGTGTGGATGTAGGTGAGAGCAGGACCAAATTCAGAAAGGAGAAATGATCCTTCAGGGAGCGAATAAATATTATAGCTCCAACCAGCATTCTTGATTCTTGAAAGAGGTTTTTTTCCTTTAAAATTCCCTTGTATAAGCTGATGTGCTCTCAGATGGCTGTGGGAGCAGCCCAGTGTGTGCCGGGATTGGCAGCAGCATTTAAACTCCCTGCTTCTACAAATGAAACTTCTGGTGAAAGTTCCTGTACTTCATTTTGCCAAAAATGCTGTTAGGCTGTAAAGGATCTCTTGCTCTGTTTGATATATGTAAGTTAAAAGCCTCAGTCCCCAAATCTGTGTGTCCATGTACACGAATGTGTGGCCACTCACATCCTAGAAACACAAAATCATCAAATGGCTTCGGTTCTGCGGGTGATTCGGTGAAATTTAATCCCTGAAGTTACATTAACCAAAGAAATGCATCTTAAATATTATGTTCCCAAAGCCATTTCTTCATTCTTAAAGCAGAACCCTGGTTTACAGTAGTGTTTGTTCAAGTTGCCTTTCGTATAACCACTGACATGCTGAAGGATGCTTAGCAAAGCTATTTAGAAAATTAAAAATACGTTGCTTAGATTTGATTTGGGTTTGGGGATTTAGCTTTTGTTGTTCTCCTAAACCCTGACTTAAACTTTTAAGAAAAAGTCCTGCAGCAAATGTTTTAATCCTTTGGGAATGAACAGTAAAGCAGCAGCTGATGTCAGTAGCCTGGCTTTTAGTCAGTACTGCAAGTTCTCTCAGTTCTCTTTCCCCATCCTGAACTTTCCTGGTATTAGTTAAAATAAATCTCCTAAATCACGTCATCAGTGACCTAACGAGAACATTTTTCTACTAACAGACTTGTCATGTTGATAGATCAATACCTGAGAAACAGTCCTGCTCTGACTTCCATTCCTTTCCTTGCAAAGGGCAGAGGATTTGAAGGATCAAATGTCATTTCTGAAAGTCAGATGCTATAAACTTGTGGTCACAAAATCAGAGAGAGACAGAAAATAGAGCTCTTGCATAAGCCCATTTTGCTGCAAATCATCAGAGCAGTGGAAAGAGCATCTGTTAGATGATTATTTTTCCTGGCTTTTAATTACTAGCCATTGATTTGGGTAATTGCCCACATGTACATACACAATAGGGCAGCAGGATCTCACTTCTGTGGTCTTATCTCAGAACTGGCTTTTAAAATAAGTGCCTATTACTGTAAGTGCTCTGGAAGAAAGCAGCACTCTGCTGTATTTTTGTCTTGCTTTGCAATGCAACCTAAATGTTGCATTTACAACTGGTACAAGCTGGCTCCTTGCCATGCACTTACAGCCATAAACCCACACTTGGAGCTAGGAAAATCTCCTGCTATCAGATTTTTAAGTGGTGACTTGCCGAGCTGAAATAAGGAAGAACAGACTTTCCGTAAGTGGTTGCATATTGTTGTGGAAAATCCAATTACCATTTGCTAAATGCCCAGATCTGAGATTTAAATAAGAGCTAAATGAAGTGCCTGGCTTTTAGGGAAAATGGGAATGCACCTAAACAGTGAGGAAGAGCATTACAGGAGAGCACAGTAATCCCTGGGTGCCCTCAGGAGTTTTGCTCACTCCTTGTAGCATCCATGGCTGTTCCCAGATGTATTTCAGGGAACTCACCAGTGGAGAGACAGATGGGAATGACGACTTGTGAGTTTTGTTTCCATATTTAATGAAAATAAAGCATTGCACAGAGGTGTTAACTCTCCCTTTGGGCTCTTAAAACTTCCAGTGTGAAAGACCTCCCAAAAATGCTTGAAGAGGTATTCCTTCTGAGAAAAAGGAATATGAAAACCTTCTGAAAATCTGAGAAAGGAGAGAACAACCTGGTCAGAAGGAGAAAACTGGCACAGGCAGTATTTAGCTGGTCTAGGATGGTTTTCCTTGGCTGGGATCTGCTTTTACACCTTGTTATCTACTTCCTTCACCTGGCAAGGCCCAGGAGCAGAATAAATCAGCCAGTCTTGTGAACAAGGGGCTCAAATGTGCACCCCAGTGAGCACAGCTGAGCTGAGCTGGGTGTCCCGGTGGCTGCTGGGCATGGGGGAGAGGCAGAGTAATTACCTGGCAATTAAAGAGGTTGGATTTCCTCCCATTTGCTGTGGGGAAGGCTTGTAGGTTACCATGGTTTTGCTGATACCCAGGAAGCTCTTCAGATGGGACAGAAGTGCTTTTCTGTATAAATATCCACATTCTGCCTTCTGCATTTCCCAGGAAGTTCCTTCAATCTTGTCCATATTCA
Organism: Grantiella picta; assembly: GCA_013397955.1. Lineage (NCBI taxonomy): Eukaryota > Metazoa > Chordata > Aves > Passeriformes > Meliphagidae > Grantiella > Grantiella picta. The sequence continues at coordinate 702,499 of VZRM01002349.1, forward strand.
AGATTATTTCTGCTTTTGCTGATTATTCCAGCGTATTCCAATGGCAACATTGCACATCTGTATTACTATAAATCTCTCACATGGACATATTTTCTGGAGCAAGAGTTGACTTTTTGTGGTTTAGCCACAATTAATTCCAAAAGCGGGGGGCAAGGAAACGGACAGGTGAAACCCAAAACATAAACCTGAAGCAAATTTTGCCGAATTCTTGAGTTTGAGCAAACTGAACCTGTGAAAAGTAAGGGCTTGGAAATACCAGGGATTAAATTTGGGGCCATCCAGGGATATTTTAGCTTGGAGTGCACAGGAGTTGAGTACTTTTAAGGGATCTGTCACGTTTTTCCAGCTTGCTTATACCGAGGCAGCTCAGCTTAATAGTGCATTAGCCTATTTCTCATGCAGAGTGATGCAAACTAACCCAGGGGAGCATTTCAAATATGCTGGAATGTGAGTGACCTGGAGGATTGCACTCTCACACGGGCAGGAATTGCTTTCACACCCAGAAAAGGGAAATTCAGACTATATCAAGTGTTACAAACCAGCCAACTGGTGTGATTCAGGGGAATCTGTGCTCTTTTTGTGTCTCTCCCCATAAAAAAGTGGATTTTTTTTTCCCCAAGTACCACTGGATACCTAGACAGATGCAGTTGTCATTATGGAAATAATGATCTGGAGGGAAAAATTGCCTGTTTGCTTTAAATCAAATTTATAATTCAACCCCTTCCCTTCCCCATGGAAAGTAACTTCATAGCATCACTTGACATACTATTTCCATTAAATATTTTCTGGAAAAATACATTTTCCAGCTAGATTTTGTACAGCTTTCAATGTTAAGCCAATCTGTTTAGCATTTAAAAGGTATAAATCTTATCTGCTGAGAATAGTCTTTTATGAGCATGTTTGCCTCCAACTGTGGAATCAAGTCAGGGTTCTAAATTTACAGTAAGCTCTGATATCTCTGATTTGAATATATGCAAGTTTTTCAGTTGATTTTGCTTTTCCAAAACTCAGCCTGTGATGTACTTGCAACAGAAATACTTAATAGATAATCCTTGATTGCTTCTACAACCCCACCAGCTTGGTAGGGGTATGGAGGTTTTATTTCTCCTTTTGAAAGCATTTTCTTTTCAGGTGTTATTAGAGATGATGTTATAATCAACAATTATAAAACTAATGCAATTAAAAATTAAATCATATCTAATTTGTAGACTTTGACTCATATAGGTTCCTGTAGACCAAGATAAGTTTTTCCAATTCTTATGTTTTGCGTGGAAGAAAAAGCATATTTGGTTCTGAATCGGGAGTTTTGTTTAGGAGGAATAATCACACTTTGCTTATTTTTAATATAATAATAATTTTTTAAAATACAACAGTACAGGTATGGAATATGCATATACAAATACAGATAAAACATTTTTTAAGGTAAAGAGAATGATTTCTGAGTCTTAACTCCTTTGTTATGTCTCTTACATCAGCTGGTGTGAATATTGCTCTAATTTACTATTCCTGAAATTCTGACTGTGCATTTCTTGACTTCCAAAATATTTTGTAGTTTACACCATGAAAATACATATTGTTATTTTATTAACTTTAACTAGAAAAAGTCTAGTGCAGACTGAAGTCGATCCAGTGATGATTATTCTGGAGCTGCAGTGTAAAAAGGGTTTCTAAGTACACACATTTAGTGTTGCAAGCCTCAGAGGAAAGTCAGTGGTGCATAAAAATAATTATTTATTTTTAAATATACTCATAATCCATGCGATCACTCTGTGGAAATCATATGTGAGAGGCAATTAAAGAGATTGACTTTGTAAAGGTATGAGACGCCTGGGCAGGAGGGATGTGCCTGGGTCCTCTGGACTGCTGTCCACAGGAGAGAGAAGGAAACAACAGAATGCAGCAGCAGCTCTCAAAAAAGAAAATATCTCACCACCTCTATTCTGGAAAAACCCAGACCTCTGTGCATCTTAGCACCCCATTCAAAATTCATGCTTTGGTCAGCTCTTGGTTCTCTGGCTCCCTCCTGTCCTTTTTTAATCTTTCTGGAGGATCCAGCATGATCCATCTTTCATCAATGTTAGCTTTTCTGCACACAGATGATTTTCAAACCTCTTCCCAGGGATCCAGGCTCATCCTAATTTCTTTAGACACATTGCAGGCAGCTTTCCTGAGGACTGTATCTGTGGCAGGTTGGAAATTTCATTCACCCACAGCTATTTCTGTGTGGCTGTTCCTGCATGCAAACGTCTCCATGAAAATATTTTGCATGCCCAAACGCAGCCTTCTGCAAATCCGAATAACACAAAAATATCTCTGTGCAATTTGTGTAGCCTTAAGGGAGAAGTGGATTATCAGGCTTGAAAGCAAATTTTGGCAGTCTAAATAGATCTTTTTTTTTTGCTTAGGAAACTCTAAGCAGTGAGAAGCAGGATTGAGTTTGTGGTGACATTACACCGAAACCATGGTAGGACTTTTATCAAGATACTGAACCTCCAAATATATTGGCAAAAATATGATGGCAAAGTCTAAGAGGAAGCCAGAGAGGGACAATTCATCAGGAGCTGGAGTGACAGGAGAAGGGGAATGGCTTCAAACTGAAACAGGGGAAAAACAGGTTAGATTTTGGGAAGAATTTTTTTCTGTGAGGGTGGGGAGGCTCGGGGATGGAATGCCCAGAGAAGCTGTGGCTGCCCCTGGATCCCTGGCAGTGTCCAACGCCAGGCTGGACATTGGGCTTGGAGCAGCCTGGGACAGTGGAAGGTGTCCCTGCCACGGCAGGAGGTGGAATTGGATGATATTTAAGGTCCCTTTCAAACCAAACCACTCTGTGACTCTGCGCTTCTTATTTTAAAATGTTCTACATGTCTAAACTACCTTTACAGCAATCTGCTTTCTGTGCAGACAAGGATGCAAGGAGAATATTTTATGTCTTGGGGCTGCAGGAGCAGGAGGTGACAGCCTGAGCTGCAGTAGGTTTGCTCTCCACGTCTCCAGCTTCATTATTTTCCTGTGCACATTGATGAACTGTAATTGTTTCCTGGCTCCCGTTGGTAGGAACTCGGGTGACAAAGGGTTTGGAGCACTACTAGGTTCCTGCTTCTCTCACTGATCTCTATTAGAACAATCATTATGATAATGATTCTAATCCAAGCTTCTGTAATATAACTGAGAAATAAATGCTTCTTGGTTAATATGCCTCAATTAATGGGTCACCCAGTGTAGCTGCAGCAGGTTGCAAGTAAGTAGCTTTCAGGATCTGAGCCCAAATGATTATAGGTTTTCTTTCCCTTTTTAGATGAAATGGATTCATAAGCCTTGCTCAAATGAATCGCTCTTGTAGTCATTAATTATAGTATACACATGTTAATGACATCATTATCAGGAGATAACATAATGTCCCAAGGACCACGTGCTACAGTTGTTTCCTGTGCAAACAATTGTGCTTGATAACACAGCCTGTCACAAAATGTCAAAAGAAACCACATGGTGTCTCGAAATGATTGTGAAATTATCATGTGTCACAGCTCTGTGTGTCATAAAAAATACCATCACGGCTGAATTTTTCATTAGCTCTTGGGTGAGGGATACTGAAGAGAGCAAACAATTGAGATCTTGAACATCTCAAGTGCAGCACATAACGCAGCACTGAACTGTTTAAAGCACATCCTGTGACTGAATTAAAGTGCATTAGTCAGGAATTCAGGATATGCACAGTAATAGGCAACATTAAGCACCTTGGGAGATTTTTATTTTATTTATTAAACATACACAGAAAGGAATTAATCCTTTTAATATTCTCCAGTTTTAGTTCTCTTTTAGCACCTCCCTCTTAGCTTGTATGAGGACTGCTATTGAGACTGTAAGAAACTTGCCAGTGTAACTCTTATAATAGGTCAAGGCAAGTCAGTGCCAAAGTTCCTCAAGACTTCTGTGGGACCAGAATTTCAACCATGGGGCCTCTCAAGCTCTTGAAGTATGAACAACCTCAGTTTCACCCTTGCCATGATGCAGCAAGAATTTCAAACCTCTGGCCAGCCTGTGGGTTTTGCTGGTGACAGTCCTGGAGCAGAGGCATTCACTCAGAAAGAATCAACTCCCCTTTTTTGCTATCTATGGATTCTGGCAGTGCTAGCATCTTCTGCAGTTTTCCTTCTGGCCTCTGCAAGTGGTGATTTACTGGGCTCTATGTTTTTGGTTTCCCTGTTTTTCTTTCACCACCAGACTGAAAAACATGATTATTCTCATGCTGGAAGGAAGCTGTGCAAAATCCTTGCCCAGAGCCATGGGCTCTGCAGGCACAGAAAGGTGGAACAGTTTTCCCCAGGACTGCAAAGGGTGCTTGTTACAGAGATATCCTCATCTTCCAGAGCTGTGCTTTTTGTAATCCACAAGACTCTGTTTTCAAATGCTCTGATGATAACAATAACACTGCGTTAGTCATGCAGTAATTAGTATTTTAGTAATTAGCCATCAGCAACAAGGCAGACAAAGGGTGATACCCAAACTTTGCTCCTCCATCAAAATTGTGTCCCTGTGCTCAGGTGAGAGCTCACCTGCAGAGCTGCTCCAGCCCTGGGGCTCAGCACAGCAAGGAGCTGGAGCTGCTGGAGAGAGTGCAGAGGAGGCAGCAGGATGAGCAGAGGGATGGAGCAGCTCTGCTGGGAGGAAAGGCTGGCAGAGCTGGGATTGTTCAGCCTGGAGAGGAGAAGCTTTGGGGTGAGCTCATTGTGGCCTTGCAGGGCCTGAAGGAGCTGCAGGAAACATGGAGAGAGACAATTGCCAAGGGCTGCAGGGACAGGACACAGGGAATGGCTGCAAAGTGCCAGAGGGCAGGGAGAGATGGGAGATTGGGAATTAGGAATTGTTGCCTGGCAGGGTGGGGAGGCCCTGGGATGGAATTCCCAGAGAAGCTGTGGCTGCCCCTGGATCCCTGGCAGTGTCCAAGGCCAGGTTGGACATTGGGGTTGGAGCAGCCTGGGACAGTGCAAGGTGTCCCTGCCATGGCTGGGGTGGCACTGGATGGGATTTAAGTTCCCTTCCCACCCAAACCATTCCATCATTCAATAATAATTTCAAAAGTCTGTGCTCCTGATGCTGATGGCACTTTACATGAAAAGTACACATGAGACAATCAGCCTCCCTGAGGCGAGTCCCAGAGAGCTGACGTGCAAATTTTTTTGAAAATTTAACACTAAAAGTCTCTAAAGTAACAGTTTGCTATTTTGAATGCTATGGTTCTAGGTGATCCCAAAGGAGAAAGAAAACTCTCTCAGAGGCTGCTTTCGAATTATATCTTGCCTTCCCAGTAATAATGACATGGGAATTCTTGACAGATGACCTGGTTTTACACTTCCTGAGAGGATTCAATAAGATTAAGGATTCAGATTCCTTTTTTTTTCACCTGGAGTACCAAACCTTGCACTGCTCCCTCCAAAACTCATTATTCAGGTTTACAGTGTTGCAGTTCCCAGCTCACTCAGCCCTAGAACACAAAATAAATTTCCAGTGTCCCTTTTTTCACCTTTTTGCCTCAAAGTCCCATTCCTGCAAAGAACACCATCTAATTTAAAACCTCAACAGGGTCCTTCTCAGCCAGCAGAGCTAGTGGGAAGCTGTGTGACATGACCAGAATTTATTCTGGCAAAATCTGAGGCAGGGAATAGCCTGGAGATTGAGGTGTAAGAGACCAGTGAGATTTATGAGAGACTGGCAGAGCTGGCAATAGGAATTGTAAGTTACTGGAGCTGCCAGCAACTTGCAAGCTTTTGGATGGAAAATCAAAGGATTATTATTTGTTAGCAGAAGTATTAAAAATGCATTTACCTGACAGAGGGCTGAGAAGGCTTTCCCTTAGTGCTGCAGATATGGTTGCATTTATATATTTGATTTTTTTTTTAACAGTTCGCCAGAGTTCGTCTTCTTAATGAGCTGTTCTTTTTAAGATCAGTTCTGGGCACTCTGTTGATGCTGAGTCAAGTACCCAGCATAGATATAGGAACATTTTAGGAACTACACAACTTTAAGAAGCTTCCAAGTTTTCCTTGGAAAACCTTTGTGAAATATGAGTTTAAATATATGAAATCACCTCAAAAGACGGCAAACATACTCCATATTATCTGAGGAATAATTTGCTTTATAGATAATCAGGGCATATTTTCAGGAATACTTCTGAAACAGGGATGTTTCAGAGTGGGGATGTTCAGCAATTCTGATGCAGCACAGGGATGTTCAGCAATTCTGCAAAGCCACTTGAGCACCTTGAAATAAACGAACACAACATCTGGCGAAGAAGGTGGGAAGTAACATTCTCGAAAACATTAATTTTGCCACAGAAAATTGTAAAATGAGAGTATCCAACGTGGCACTCAGCAAGGACTAGCCAAAGGACTTAATTTCATTTCCTTTACTGTTCCCTAATCAAGTGCATGATCAAAAATAAGGCAAAAATAGAAGTAGCATCATTCACTAACTTCATAAGCCTGTGTACTCCCTGTACTAAAGAAGAACTTTTCTGGGGGGAAACAATGTTTGTGTAATTAAAGAATGTGTCATCAAACATGATCACAACATCTCACCAGAGACTGGTTGCATGTTTCAGTTACTTTTGTTTATCGAAATTTTGGACACTTGAATTTGCCATTTAAATTAAGGGTGTTTTGTTTTGGTTTGTTTTTTTTCTAAATCCATATAAGATCAATCCAGAGGAGAGATTTTACTGGTATATATATATATATTATTTTTTACATATTTTTAAAGTCTGCAACTAGTAGATTAGAGATTTTATGGGAGGTCTTTTCCAACCTAAATGATTCTGTGATTCACTAGTCTCAGTAGTTACTCTTCAAACTGGGCTTCTGTAATTCAAGTTGCAGAATTCCATAGAAAAGGAAGATGGAACAACATTTTTTAGATATTTGCTGGATCTGGAAACTCAAACAAAGCAGCCTGGTTGAATTTGTTCAAAGAAAAAGTTCCCCATTTTCTTTCCTAGGATTGGAGGGGAAACAACCTGTTGTCCACAAGATGTCTTGAAGTTGTCCAATGTTATCAATGACCCATTTATTGAAGGGAAAAGAAGGAAAAGAAAATAAATTGGGCTGGAGAAACAATCTGCTTTTATCACCCTTTTCTTTGCATAAGGGATTGAAAAGATGGGAATCCACTGGGTTTGTCCTAGTTTGGATTTGTAGTTGCAGCTGCTTTGACAGTGGCAGCACCTTCCTTTTTACGACATTCACATCCAGTTATTAGTTTGGCATCCTGCTGATACTGTTATTGCTTCAATTTATCTTACTGGTAAGGAAAGTTAAAAAAGTCACAACATTTCCCAGCATCTTTCCACTGTGAATTCCCAGTGAAACACGATGGGATGAAGGTGTAGCACTTCAACAGCAAGGGATTTTTCATGCTAAATTCCGAAGAACAGCCAGATTTTCCATCAGTTAACAGAGAGCAGAAACACAAGAACTTCTCAAGGTGAAATCTCAGGATATTTTGCCCCAGGATCTTAGGTAATATAATATTTTTTTAACTACAGCTACCCAAAAGGGGTTGGTTAGGGCAGTTATTTGAGTTATTTGCAGAGGAGAAGCAGTGTGGATCTTCAGCACGAGACTCTCCTGCCCATCACTCCTGCAGTCTCTTTTCAGCAAGAAATAGGAGAATTCATCCGTGGGGAAATTCATTAAATAAGAAACTCACTAGAAGGTAACTAGAAATTAGTGACAACTTTGCTTCATGATAAATAAGAAGGTTTTCACCTCTGATTTGATAACACCATAACCTTGTGTTTTCTATTTTATTTGTCAAAATTATTCTTTCAGTTCCTCATAGACTTAAAAAGTTGGGAATTTATTTCCAGGTGACCACCAGGAAATCCATGTCCCTTACAGTGATTTTAGCTTCATGAATTTGAGCAGTTTTGCAGTAGTACTTGACTGATTTTTTTCTCAGTTTTATGAATTTTCATAAATTTGTGTAGCTTTTTGTCCTGTTCTGCCAGAATTTGCATTTTGAAAGTTTTGTGAGCATCTTGGCCTGATTTTTGAATGCTGAGCTAAAAAGCCCTTCTCAGAAACTCCTTTTGTCAAAGAGACCACATTCTCATAAAAAGTTTTGGGCCAAAGAAATTAGCTGTTCTCTTAAAAAAAAAGAAAAAAATCTTACTGTGCAAAGTCCCAACAGGATTGGTTCTAAAAAGCTTCCTACCAACTTACAAGAAACTCTAAAATGTATCATAAAAAAAGCAATAAGACTTGAACATAAAATCGCCCTGTGTATGTGACTAATAAGGTTGTTATACAGTGCATAAACCCACAGTATACCTTTGTAACTGATTATGCTTTTTATAACAGAATATAATTTAAAACCCTCCAAAAACCAAAACCCAGAATGACCAAATCAGCACTTAAACCTCCTGGATTTCTTAAGGCCAAATGAAGATAATTTAATAATTTAGGTAGAAAGCTTAGATCTAAGCACAGCTTTTGTTGTTTGTGTGTTTCAAGGATCTGATTAAAAAAGAAACATTTGACAATCTGATGTAAAAAAAAAAGTCAAAGGAGCATTTTCATATTGCCCCTGTAAGCAGCTGCTTCATTTATCATATTCAGCATTTGTCATCTGCAATATGTCAAACCTTGCTTCAGAAATACAACTTCCTTCTCGCTTTTCTGGTGGTTACATTATCAGCAGTGCCATTTTGGCCTCTGCTTTTGGGTACGTGGAGGAGGTAATGGGAGTTTCTATTCCCTTGAAACACAATTTAAAGGGAAAATAAATATATAAACCAAGTCCTTTGAACCCCTTGTACCATTGCTGCTGCGGGAAGGGACCGTGGGGGAAAGTGACCCCCAGCCCTGTGCCACAGGCTTTGTCCAGGAGATGGATGGCTGTAATTTACTGCTGCCTCCAACACCACTATTTATGGTCCCTTCCCTTGGCTGAGGGGGAAAAAAGGTCTCCAGAGAAACAGAAACTTTTTTTTTTTTTTTTAAGAGCATATTGAAATAGGGATGCACAGGGCAGCTGAAAGTCAAGGGAAGAAGGTGATGAGGAGTTGCTTTGTCCTTTTATTTTTCCAGGTAATGGAATAATTCTCCTTGTTTGCCTCTGTGGAAAACATTCACTGGGTTTTTTTTCCCTTTTTCTTACTCAGTCACACTCACGTGCCTCTGCACATGCAGGCACACAAAACCACCTTGACCTAAGTTATAGAGGTGATAAATCTCAAGGGCTCCTGTACAGCAAAGTACTGTCAACACCAGCACTGGAAAATTTAGCTTTAAAACTTCTTTTCAGCTGTTCTCTTGCTCACAGCTGGATGAACACATTGGCAGCTCTGAATGAGCCAAAATAACTGTAATTCAGGTTGAAATTAGGGTCTTCTTCCTCTGGCCTCAGACATTTGGGCACTGGAGCCAAATTGTCAGCCACTGCTTTTGTCTGGAAGTATATTAACTGTTCAGTGAAATAGTCCCAAAATACTGAGGACAAAGGCCTAGCCTTTAGATTTGATAAAACACTGCAAAGACATGATAACAATGGATGTAAAAGTCTCCACAAATTCCCAAGGAAGGGTCCTAAGTTTAGATTTAATAGAAGCAAGAATTTTCCTCTCTGATTTTTTTGGCTGTAAGAGCTGCTTCTAATTTATTGGTGCTTGTATCTCACAGAAGTATTATGCTGAATATCTTTATAAATGTTGTGCTTCTCTAAGCCCTCTGTGTTTCTCTTTGCTAGTAATTCCCTCTTTCCATGAGACAGGTGTTAAAAAATTGTTAAGGACAAAAGTTATCCATCAGCTTTTCCTAGACTGTGCAGCCTTTAAGTTGGTTCCCCACTCTTCTGGAAATTTTTCTCCTTTTAATGAGATCTGCATTCCTTCCTGAAATTCCTGGCGTGCTGAGTAGTAAAAATTGACAATAGACCTTATAGAGGGAATATAAAATATATTATCAATCAAGAATTAAGGTTTTGTTTTTGTAGCAAGAAGCAGAGCTCATACCCTATAGATGGTCAGACCATTCCCATATGATCTCTCTCACAAGGGGCAGAATTTTTACTGGACAAACCAGATATCCATTAAAATACATGTCTTCAGAGCTTTTTACTAGGATCTTAGTCTCCTTAGCTGAATCCTCTTCCCTGTCTTTCCTGGGATTGTAGCATTTATTAACAATCCTGAATCTCCTTAACTAAGAGAATGAGATTAGACTTTCAGCACTTGATTTCCCAGACTTTAAGCTGGACTTTTAAAAGCTGGTTGCACAAGTCTAAGCAGCTCACCCTGAGGTCCTTTTATCATCCAAAAGAAAGTCTTTGAGAGATCTTTGAGACACAACCAGTGGCCCTCTGAAAGGTCTTTTGTTGTCACAAGTCCACTGCAGAAAAAGGCCTTCTTTGACTAACTTGGGTGATTAAATTTTAGCCACCTGAAGACAGGCTGTGATGAATCAGTGACTGGTTTTGTGAGCAAGCCTGACCTGTGTGCACAGATGAATTCTTTTGTCTATTCATCCAAATGCAATAACACCCCTCTGTTAGTGTTCCTATGCAGAAAATACATATATTTATATTCATTGTGGTAATGTACTCATATAGAGATTGGCTGCTAAATACACAGAGAGTTGTGTCTTGCTGATTTAAATATATTTGAGTTCTCTTCCTGCCACCCCAGTATCAGATGATATTGGTCTATCTGCATCCATCTAGAAAATAAAAGTATAATTCCCTCTGAACAGCTAGAGGAGACTGGTTGCACCAGAGCTCTCTTTCTTATACATGAGTAGATAGTATTTCATGGCTTTTTAGCTCAGAACTGAGCTGTTATAGACCCAGGTCACCGTGCTTAAAAGTATATTTACTTGCATGAATGAGCAGTGAATGAAAACCATTAATGTCCCAGCATGCTCCACTCCCCAATACTCATTTTTGTTGGGGCCAGAGTTTCTCCCTGTGTTTCTGCTTCATTTAAACCTGTCAATACCCCAATTAGTGTTTGCCTCTCTTCCCCTGGGAGGGACATTTACACATGTCACTTCACAGCCTCCAAAATCTAAAAGACTTATGGGAGCTGCTGGATGATAAAATACATCCTGATTAAAGCTTGTATTTTCCAATGACTTTATGCTTTTTTTTCTTTTTGGGGTTGTTTTTTTTTTTTTTCATTTAAATTTGTAAACTGTTCAGGTGATTTTAATGAAAGAGAGTTTAAAGCATAAAAACTTAGGGGAAAAAAAAAAGACCACTCTCCCATGTGATTCCAGTCCCTGTTTTTAACCGATTTGCATTCACTAAGTCACCAAAAATTAGAGTGCTGTGCTTTACAATTATGATAGCAGTAACCCTCTCATTTCACATTAAAACTTGATGCCATCTTGATGGCAGACTGAATTCAATTTAAGATCAAAGCATTGGAGAAGTTATCTAAAATTATGTTTTGCTAGTTTTAACTATTTAACATTCCTGCTCTTTCCAGCCTGGCTTTTATAACAGGGTGATGAAAGATCATAATTGATTTGGAATAGAAAGTGGCCCGAGGAATTTGTAATTAATGGAGACATGTTTCCAGTGCTAATTTTTAGGCATCCACAATTTAAAACAACGTCAATTATGGTAAAATGAATATTGTCCATTAATTCCTTGTGTAGGAAGATGTTCTTTGTCCAGCTCTTCACAAATGACAATTCTATACATGGTAATAAAATCACAATTCCATACATGGTAATACACTGTTTTATAGATTTTTTTTTTTTTATCACTAATTTTTGTTTTGACAATAAGCCAAGCTTTGATGAGACTGATTTCCCAGTGCCTCGAGTGAGTTCCCATAGTTTTTCACAAATTTCCAGAGGCTTTGACCACAACTGACTGCAGGGGACAAAGCTGTCAGCTTATCATCCCCAGTCCCTGCCCTTGGTAACTTGGAAGTGCAGTTAGACAAAATGGGAATTGAAGCTGAGCAAGTTACATTCATTTCAGAGCCATGTCAAAGTCAAAGCAAAGACCAAGAAATACCAGCAGCTGCTGCTCTCCTGTGGATCATCTGAAGCCATCAGCTTGCACTGTACAAACAGAACTAATGCAAGAAAAGACCTTGGGAAGAGGAAAGAGTTGCCTTTGTGATTTGAGAGAAAAGCCCTTTTTTATTTTATTAATGCGTCTTTTGGTTAAAATTCATAGTTGCCATGCAAAATAAATCAACTTCTCTTCCTCTAATGTGACCTGAAACCACTTCTGAGTGAATAAGATATGAACCCTAAATGTTCACAGCCTTTGCCCTGACACATTCAATCAGATCAGGGGGAGCTGCCAAGGACTCGAGACATCATTGTCATTTTATTAAAGCTCAGCATCAAACAAGGCCTGTTCAAGCTTGGAAACACATGTTGGAATCATATTTGTAATCAAAGCAACTTCATTTATGCCAGGGGAACAGCTGGCTGAAATGGTATTTTAGGGTGTACGGAATCCATATTCATTCCCACTCAGTATTTAGTTATTTTTAGATTTTTTTTCCCCAAAGGTTACCCTGTGGGAGTGTCCTTATATCTTAATAATGCCATTTTAACAAACCACTGAGTGTCCTGTTTTGCCATGGGATTTGTAATGCAAACTTATGGACCTGAAATGTCAGTGCTGGCTTTTATACTTTTCTGTCAGAAAATTACGTTGCTGATAGAACTGCTAGTGAAACTCTTGCCTATTGTCCAGCAATCCATTCATACAAAAACATATAAAAGGCTACCAGCCTTCCTTTTAGGGCAGGTTAGAGGTAGAAGGTAATTCAATTTCTTCATTTTCATTTTAAAAATTATATTTAGGAATACATTTATTAAAATATTTTTGAATTTGTTTCTTATACACTACAGACTTCTGAAACTAAAGCTGAGTAAATAATTCGGTCTATCATATGAATTCATCAAATCTTTACTTCTCTACCCAAATTTCTCAGGTCTACCTGTTTGAAATTATTTTTTTCTATCTGGAACATCAATGGCCATTAATTTCAAAAAGATTGGCTTCTTAAATTTGAAATTGTGCTTTATTGATTTGATTACTGGCACAATTCACTCTGTCTTGTCTCTATTTGACAGCTGCATTGCTTACACAAAAAAAATTCTTTACTAGTTCCAAGAAATACCGTAAAATATTCTACCCTAAAATCACCTCCATGAAATGATTAAACAATTCAAATTGAATTTTAAAAATATTTATCCCAAGAGAACATGTCTCTGAGGAGGTTCACAGCAAACACACACAAGTAGGTACCAAATGTGAAGTTATTTTCAAACTTAAGTGAATATTGGCAGAAAGAAGTTGTCATTAATTAATGCCCATTATTATAATTATATGTCCATTATAATTCTGTAAAATAACTTGTATACATAACAATGGGATGCTTATTTTTATGTTAAATTATTTTTTGACCCTCTGAGACACAGAGTTTGTTTCCTAATCTTGGCATCTCTTGAGGATGAGGACTGAGAGCTTGATTTTCACCTGCTGATCAGGCTACAGTTTTACCAAGGAACTAATTAAATTAAATTGAAGTGTTTGGGAAATCCTATTGATTTAAAATTCTCTTTTCTTCACCATTTGAATTCCAGAGATGCTATTTAAAGAAACCCAAAAGTTTTTTATCATAAAGGGAAAACTGGAGTTCCAAATTTTAGCGACTCACAGACTCCTGGAAATCTATTAAATTCGAAAATAAATTAACAAATATAGATCTCAACAAATGACAGTGTGACAGCCAGGCTGCCTTAAATATAAGTATTGTATTTGCATGGCTTTCCTGGCCTGAGCAAAAATGGATGGAGGAAGAGGGAATTTTTGAAGTAGGAAAATCACATTTGTCATGGAGAGAATTCTCAGTGTGGCTGATCAGCATGAAAGGATATAGTGAATTTGGCTTAAATGTTAAACTGGAATTTCAATTCTTTTGGGGTTTTTTTCCAATTTTTTTATATTTTTCCGATGTTTGCAAGATGAATCCCTCTTGGCCACAGACATTTCCCCTAAGTGGGCAATTCAAGTATGATCCAAATATGGATGGAGCCAAATTCTGAGAACATCCTGCCAGGGCAGAGACCTTCAGACCAAGAGAATCCCAGAATCCCAAAATGGTTTGGTGTTAGAAAGGACCACAATTCTTAAAAGCACTGAGAACTTTAGTCATTCTTGCAACCATTTTTGAATGCTACATGGATATTTAGTGTTTAATTACAAATTGAAAGACAGGGAGATTTTTAATTTGCTTTTTTCCTATGTGGCTATTTCCACCTATGAGCTGAAAGAGAGAAAAAATACTTACCATCCTCCCAGCGCTCTGCCTAATTTTTAAATTTGATATGAATTTTGGTTTTCTAGTAATTCAGTTTATTCCAAAAGGATTCTAAGTTTCTGATACTCTGCACAAGCTTTCACCAACTTATTATAGCCTCCTTATTCTGTATAGTGAGACTTGTCTTTCTCAAGGTAATTAAATGTTTTCACTTTTATTTGCATTCAGTTCCTGATGAAGCACTCAGCAGTAGCAGAGAAAAATAAGTCAGATTAAGTAATTTTTACTGAATCATAGGAAAGGCCCAGATTCCGTTTTCTTCAAGAGTAAGACAAAAGATTCTTGTTTTTTCTGATAATTCCTTGTTTTTTCTTGTTTTTCTTAAGAACCACGGTTCTTAAGTATAATCCTGACTACTGAATTTTGCACTTTGATTTTAATGTTGAAGTTGTTAATACTATAAATCAATCATTATATAAACTAATATTTTGATATGCATTAGTGTAGCAATAATATTTCATACTAAAGTAAATAATGGTTTAATAATATAATAATAATATTATTAAATACTTTAAAATTATTTCTTGGTGGGTTGCTATGAAGAAAGGGGAATGCAATGGGTTGACCTGTGAAAAGCAGCAAATAAATCAGTTTTCCAAAAGAAAGCCCAACTTAAAACAGAGAAAACTCCTGGATTAATGCTGCTGGCAGAGATATGCACACCTTGAAAATGGAAATTGCCATGATTTATAAATTGTAACTTCTACTTTGTCCAGTTTTGACCAATAGATCTTTAACTGTGCCCAGCACCACATGGATTCAGACCGTGCCATGGAGAGCTGCAAAGAAAATAAAATTTGATTAATTAGTCCCATGGTGAAACTACTCCAAAATCATGGAACATGACACTATCCATTCCTTGAAACTGCACAGAAACATGCCGTTCCCTTCCAAAATTCTCTTACAGAAATATATATATGTATAATTATGTGTCTGTATGTAATGCACATTTGAAGAGATTTAAGGCATAGACACTCTTAATATGGCATCTGAATCATCTTGATACATTTTTAAATGCCTTCACTTATTTTTAAGACATCCTAAGAGAATATCTCATGCATATTTAGTGCAGATTTAGCTTGCTTATTTACAGTTTTCTAGATTATTTTGTCAGTAAAGAACCAGCTTATTTATCTCAGTTATTTGCATCAGTAATTTGATTAAAGATAGTTGGGGGATGAAGAAATAACGTTTCCTAAAATATCCTTGGGAAGGTGGCTTTGTTACCCGAAATCTTTTGACATAGAGGAAGATAAAAAAGAAGAGCTTATGGTTTAGGATCATTGGAGATAAATAGTGAAGAGTAAAAAATCAGCTTTGGAGGAAGGGGAAATATTTAGCTGTGAGGCATTGCTATGGCAATAAGGAATCCGTGTGGAAGATTATGTGAGAAGAAGGGAAGGATAAGCAGGGATAAAGCTGTGTCTGAGGAATAAAGTCATCTTTCTTTACAAGTTTTTATGCTGCTCTTATTAAGAAAGTTTGTTGTGGGGGAAAAAAAATGAGCTTTACAAGGTAGCTTCTGGTTTTTAAAAGCAAGAAAAGTGATCATGGTGTTTGGTTTGGCACTGTCACCCAGCACAGGACCTGAAAGGGAGGCAGGAGTCTCTGGGACAGCCTCCTGGATGGCTGTGGGGTTTCCATCCAAGCCCAGATGTCCCATTTTCCTGGGAAAATGTCCCCTTCCTTGTGAAGCAGGAGAAGGGTGGATCTGCCAGGGCAAGGCTCACCTGCACAGGTACCTCGTGGGGAGGAACAAACTCCTCACCCCTCATCTCCTGCGTGGGCTCAGAGTCATCATCATCATCACCATCACCAGAGAAACCCCAAGGAGGAGATACTGACGGGAAGGACTCCAGCTCTAGGGGAAATCCCTTAGGTGACTTGGGAGGTTGGCTGATTTAATTAGGGATGGGGAATGAGGCTGGAAGAGGAAAGTGTGGCCGGAGGGATTAGGGGATATGTGAGAACCCAAGGAGGTTGCAGCAGGAAGGGAGAGGGGCAGGTGAAGGGGACTGGAGCTTGTTGGGCAGAGAAAGGGCCATGTGGGATGTTGGGGACATGGTGGAAGGAAGAAAGGTGGTGGCACAAGCTAAGGATGACAATGTGGACTTCTCAGTAGCCTGGCACTCTTTTGAATTGGGTCTCTTATTGTACAAAATGCACAAAAGGTTTTATGGGAAATTCAGGAAGAATTTCTTCACTGAAAGGTTTTTCAGACATCGGCAGGAGCTGCCCAGGGAGCTTTGCAGTCCCCATCCCTGCAGGTGTCCCAGGAAGGCCTGGCTGTGGCACTCAGTGCTCTGGGCTGGGGACAAGGGGGGGATTAGTTACAGGGTGGACTCTATGACCTTGTAGGGCTTTTCCAGCCTTAATTATTCTGTGATCCTGTGTGAAGTGCAGCACTTGCACATACAGGGCTCACATCCCTGCAGCTGCACAGACCTGGTCCTTCTGGCTTTGCAGGAACAAGCAGATGGCCACAAAAAAACAACTTTCTGAAAGTAAACTCCTTGTGGGTACATTGATAGAGACGAGACCAGATGAAACTGAGGCAATTTCCATTCTCTGGAAAATGGAATCAGACTCATCCTGATTTTCTATTTTGATTATTCATGATTTTTTCTCTTCAAGTGTTCCTCTTGGGCAAAACTGATGGGAACCCAATGTCCACACAGTTAAACAAGATTTACTTCATCACCAGTGCATGTGGAGCCTCCTGCCTCCCACCAGACCTTTCTCAGAGTCCTTCCTGGAATTAGATCCCATTGATAACACAAACCCACAGCCCCACAGGCTCTGTTAATCTTCAGGTCAGCTTGGTTTGGTTCAGGAAGCCTTTGAAAAGAAAGGGCTGCATCCTGACATATTGTCATATCCAAGCATTAACAGCTCTGGCATGTGAAAAGGTCATGCCACCAGGAATTAACATTACGGGCTGGCAATTAAAGTAATTCATTTAAATAAGGATTTTTATTCTGCTGTGCAGCAACAGACACAAGATGTGCAGGGGGAAGGACTGGGAAGGCCTCAAATCAGGGCCTCTGCCAGTGAAATCTGATTAAAATAGGGATGAAGAGAAGTTCAGATGGAAGGAGTGAGTTGTTGTGATAAGAAGAGGCAGCTGTTCATGCATAAAAACAAGGGAAGGGGTTCATTGCTG
The DNA here is from genome assembly GCA_013397955.1 of Grantiella picta. Classification (NCBI taxonomy): domain Eukaryota; kingdom Metazoa; phylum Chordata; class Aves; order Passeriformes; family Meliphagidae; genus Grantiella; species Grantiella picta. Next base: position 720,009 of record VZRM01002349.1, read on the forward strand.
ATGCTTTAGAGGAGTGGACAGATTCATTCAGAAAGAACAGCTCTCTGAGCTGTCCAGGGCTCTCCAGCTTCTCCTGGGCTTGAACTGAAACACTCATGGGCTTTGATTCTTTCTAGACACAGAAATCCAGATGTCATCCATTGGTGGACAAACCATGTGGGGAGGAAAGGACAGCAAAGGACACCAAAGAAACCACCCAAAGATTTGAGGGGGTTGAAGTAAAACACTCCAGGGATTTTTTTCTCTTCCTGTTTAGCTAAAAAAATATGAAAATACTTAAGGTTTAAGACTATTCTTTCTAAGAAGAGAGTACTTTTTTCAACATTAAAATTTAATCCCTTTTTTAAAGAATGGTTAATGAAGTTGACAGATCTGTCCAAACTGCTCTGCAAATACCTTCTGAGTACAATAAAAACTCGATTCTAGCTAGGTTTATTGTCAGTTTAATTATACTTTCAGTTCAGTACAGTTCAGCTACACACTCAACACATCCATGGTCTGTAAGCTCCTTGGTGCAGAGCCTTTATTTTAGTTTTGTGCAGCTCCTGGTTTAATTGATAGATTAAACCTCATTTTGATAGATCATTACTGTCATACACACTGGCAAAACATACAACAGTCAGCAAGTAAAACAGCAGCTCATCAGAAGGAAGAAGACATTTTTATCAGTTCTTTATTGTCCACATATCTGAACGCTTATTAGTTCAAGTCCCTTTATGCATTGTGAGTATTGAATATTGAATTATGTTCCAAGTCGCCACGTGAGCAGCAAAACAAATGAAGATGTCTTCCTTTAGATTCTCCCATTGTCCACTTCCAATTCCTTTCTGCTAAGTTCCCTTTGAGGATTCTCTTACAAAGGAATGAGAGTAAAATACTTTCTCACATTTATGCCCGTAATATACAATAATAATATATTTACATAATATACATAATAATAGAATAGAATAGAATATGTATAATATGCATAATAATATAAATTATATATTTCTCAAATCTGGTTGAATATGGACAAACTGGATGAGACACAGATTGAAGGGCCAGCCCTGCAGCATCGGACCAGTCAGCTCACTGAGAACAACCCTGTTCTGTTTTTATTTTTCTCTGTTTCTAGTTCCAGCTATGATAACTTCCTACCCAAACACCACCCTGGCAACTCAAGGCCAAAAGAAGGAGATGAGCTGCACAGCACACGGAGAGAAACCCATCATAGTCCGCTGGGAGAAGGAAGACAGAATCATCAATCCCGAAATGTCTCGTTACCTGGTTTCCACCAAGGAAGTTGGGGATGAAGTGATCTCTACCCTGCAGGTGAGAGCTCTGGCAAATATCTGCCCCAAGTTCTGATGTGTGTCACACTTAGCCTCACCAAAATCGCTAGACTGGTTTGAGATAAAAATGCTGCTTTTTAAAAGGGCTCTTCTCCCTCCCTTTCACTTGGTGGGGCTTGTGAGACCACTTTTAAAGTCAAAGTTGTGTTTTACATGTGCCTTTATGAAATCTAAAAGAATCTTTCTTTTTCTTTTTTTCGCATTCCAAAATCTTGATTATCCATTTCAGTCACATTTAAAAAGTGTATTTATCAGGCCCAAGTAACTAATTCTCGGTCTTTCTGGTTATTGTCTAAATTCTAGCGTAACTCTTACAAAATATCAATTTCTTTACCAGCCAAAAACTGTGTTGGATGATACCCAGTAAAATTCTGAGTTTGCTGTCTGTAAGGGGACTTTGTCATTTATCTCTGTGAGAAAGGAAAATATTCTATGCGTTATTTTGTTCCTATGAGCATTTTTGCAATACAAATAATATTTAGTTACAAGATACACCCCTAGGCCTCTCTGCCATCATTCTTTTTGTTGACTTCAACAAGATAACCCCTGGATGCACAACAATATTGCTATTTAGGAGGCTGGAGACCTGCTTGGAGAGTTCTCTTCTGAAGCAGAGGCGTACAGCAGCAGGTGTTCTACACCCACCTATGGTTTACATACAAAACCTTTTACTTCTGAGAGATAAAATTCCCCAAAAAGTAGAAAATGGCTGTCTCTGAAGCTCTGAGCTCAGTGCTTTTGCATGATGATGTGATGTTCAGCTGTGTGCTCAGCTTTTATTTCTTCTGCAGGACTCCTGCCTCAAGCGAGGCAGGACTTGGATTTTCTCTGGAGCTAAGTTAGGGTTGAGTAATGAACAGCACTGTGTGATGCAAAGCTCATCTTTGAGACCAAACTTTTCACAGGTGGCCAATAATTGTGTGTTCTTTGTTTTCTGGGCACTTGCCTTGAGCCCTTGGGGTCTGATTTGCCGAAGTACTAAGCCCTCATGGCTGCAGCTTAACTCAGTGGAAGCTGTTATGAACACATGAAAGGCTATTTATTGCTCAGGACTCTGAGGGAGGGAGAAGAAGGCCCTGCATGTCTCAAATTGAGCTCTGGAAATGTTTGTTTCCCTGTCTCCAAGCTTAGCCACACGTGCAACTGAACACAGCTTGACAAGTGGCCACATCTCCGATGATAACTCTCCAATTTCCTTGCAGCAAGTGGGAAATTAATCCATTTATCTTAACCAGTGGTGACTTGGAGTTCTGCTCCCATCACCCGGGTTTTGCTGAGGAATAAAGAGCACGTGGAGTTTCCATGGCTCAGCTAATATGTGGCAACTTGTCAAGCAGCCACAAACATTATCATACATCTGCTGCCTTAATTCCCTACATGAAATGGTGGCAGTGCTCTTCACGATGTCAGGGCTGATGAAAATAAGTTCATTCGGATTTCTGAAATGGGTGAATTCACAGAAAATGCTGTGAGAAAATGAATGTCTGTTTTGAGGGCACGGTTTGAACCGTGTGCAGTAAATAAATTGTGGAGTAGCACAGTGAACAATGAGGAGGAAATGGTATTTCAAATATCTGCTCGTTTAAAAAAATTCTTTCCTTATTGTACCTTGAATGAAGCAGCGGTCCTGTAGAAAAATATCATTATGATCATGTTTGCAAATATTATATATAAATTTCCTTGCTGTTAAACAAGAAATTGAAAAGAAAGACCACACAAAACTTTATTGTGAGGCACCATGCTGAACACAACAGGGTTCACCACCAGTGTTTGAACCTTCATGTCCTCCACACAGACTTCAGCCACTTGAGTTATTTTCAGAAATAGCTGGGAAAATTTGGAGGCAGCAGGAAGCATCATTTTGCATGGAAAAATTCAGCCAACAGCTAAATACTTGGCAAACTTGCGAGGAACTGGAAACAAGGCTCCTGAGGAGAAGCTGCAGGAATAGGTGGAGCTCCAGCTCCTGACTACACGTGTCGAGCTGCTAGGCTGTGTCCTCAGCCCAGGTGCTGCTGGCTTGCCTAATCTCAGTATTTTGGATGCTTTCCTATGCAAATCTATGAGTGTAAGTGGCAATATCTATTTACTGCTGTCAAGCAAAATGCCCTGCACGATTTTTCTTGAGCCGCACAGACAAGCTGTTGGTTTATTTTCTCTGCTGTGCTGTTCAATCCATCACCTCTTTTCCAACCTCCTATAGATTTTGCCAACTGTGCGTGAAGATTCTGGCTTCTTCTCCTGCCACGCCATCAATTCTTACGGGGAGGATCGTGGAATAATTCAGCTCACTGTGCAAGGTAGGGAGAGGACAGGAAGTGTAGAAACCTGCTGGGGGGAGGGAGATTCTGATTCCTAATTAAATGGGCACCTCATTGTCAAAGAAATGAGGAGCTGCATTGAGATCCTCAGTCTTTCATTTCCCAGCGTCGCAGATTAAATCAAAATAAAAGATAAGCTTGAGTCTTTCTAGATCTGTACAAATTATTTAGAATTTTTTTCTTAAATACAGTAGTTGACAATTGCTAAGGATACATAAAACTAATATCTTCAGTGAGCACTGTGGATATGAAGGATTGAGGGAGAGCAGGTTACATTTGATTTTACAGAACAAATGTGCTTCAAATCCAGGTCTGAAATAAAGCAAAAGCGATCTCAGCTCATCTCTAGAACCTACTGTGGAACTTGGAGCAAAATATTTCAAATTTGATCAGTCAAAATAAACCCTGAGCAGTTTGCACGACCCAAACTCCAGGAATTTACATTGCCTGGGACTGGGGCTCCCCTCCCACGGGGCAGAAACAGCAAGTCTCAGGGAGGTGACAATATTTGAGATGCAGAGCAGGGACAGGACTCAGCCACCAACCACTGCTTGTTCCTGTGTGCTGCTGGTTCCTCCTCTGCCTCTGAGCCTGCACACCACAAATCCCCACAAATTCCAGATTTCTTTTTATTCCAAGTAGAAACAAATCCCAGCAGATGCCTGAGTCAGCCCTGTTGAAAAATTCAGGTGGAGTTTGGGAGAACATTCCCAGTTCCACTACTGCTCATCTGAATTGCCCTGGCAAATTTAAAGGATGTTAGAATGGGTCTGAGGGCTGGTAATTTACAACATTAACTTTAGAGGCTTTTAGAGTGATTTTACCACATTTTTCCATTATTAAATGAAAACTTTTAAACATGCTCAAAGAAGTAGAAATTTTACTCCTTCTGCCCACCAAATTTAGCACTTCTGAGTTTAGTACTCATATTTCTACAATCACGTTTTGTGTAAAATCACTGATTTTACACAAGAAGTATTGATGAAATGTGGTGTTTGAAGTAAAACATATTTTCTAGCGTGAATGTCTGAGCTGGAGTGATTTTAAGGAAATAAAATCACACAAGCAGGTTAGAGAGAAGTCAATATTCAAGATTACACCAGTGAATCCAAGTTGAAAAATGTTGAGTGCTCCAGCAGGTGATTAGCAGGATCAGGACTGTAACGAGTGGCCAGAGGAATGGCAGGCAGGCTGAGCCAGTGCCACGCTCACTGGTGTGGAGTGATGAGGTCTGTTCGGAGCAGAACTGGGTGCAGGATGGGATCTGTTCTGAGCAGAATTGTGTGTTATTTGCCCAGAGCCCCCCGACCCCCCCGAGATCGAGATCCGGGAGGTGAGAGCTCGCAGCATTGCCCTCAGGTGGACCATGGGCTTCGATGGCAACAGCCCCATCACTGGCTACGACATCGAGTGCAAGAACAAGTCAGGTGAGGAGCAACCTCAGCATCCCCACTGCTGGGCATTGCCTGCTCAGTGTGTGTGGGAAAAGAGAATTCATAAATTGAAGCTGCCTGATGGAAATTTTTATCGTGGTTTATTTAATCTTCCACAGGAAGATTTGTCTTCATTTGTTGTCCTTTTGTTTGTTGGTTGGTTTTGTGGTGAGAACATTAAATTTAGCAATTGCTGCTCTTCCCTTTTACCACTTCGTGCTATATTTACTGTGGTAAAAATGTTGTGATGTTTTCATTACTGGATAAAATATTTTCAAGAGTGTTGAATCATCAGTCACCATTTTTGCCCTGGCTTTGTAAATTAAATTGATGTACAGGAGAGATTGGTAATGTACCTGAAAGGTGAGGAGGGGAAATTCTCCACTAAGGCTGGAGCTGAGAATTGAAGGTTTAGAGATTTCTATTAGGCAAGGATGCCTTCAAGGGATATGCACACCTAAAAGTTTCTGGGCTTTGTTTCCTTTTTGGTTATTTTCCTTTCTTTCCTACCGCTCACCTGCTCCAGAAAAGTTTTTGAAAGTCATTCTTGCCTGATCGACTCCTTTCTCACCCTAAAACAACTCTTGTATTTCTGAACGATGTAACTCAGCACAGCCTTGTGTAGGAAGATTGAGGTGCTTCCCTTTGATTGAAACAGCATCAGGAAGGAATTTCAGAGCTCTAAAACATCTTTTATTTAGGTTTAGTTTGATGTTTTCAAGTGATAATGCAGAATTCAGGCAAAGATTAAATGGTGATCACCATGAACCTGCATTGAAAAATTATGTCTCTCTAATGTGGAAGGAGAAATCAAGAGCAAGACAGCAAATGAAGCATCATCAGATTGGCTGGAAACACCATGACACTGATAGAAGTTTTAAAAAAAAGAAAGAAAGGAAAAGAAGTGGGTGGCAGTTTTCTTCAATTGGTGTTGAAGAAAATATTTCTTTGTATCTGAAGACAAATCCTGGAGGTCATGTCCTAAAAAGAGCAGATTGTTTCCTTCTCACTGCGAACAACAGAAACCTCATTTTTTAGAGTGTGAGGCTGAATGTTTGGAGAAACTCAGATCAGGATTTTGAATTCTTGCACATGATTTTGGTCTTTAATTAAATCATCAAGAAGATGAAATACCAAAGAGGCTTAATTGAGAACTTGCGCAGGGTAGTTGGGAGAATTTAGAACAAAGAGGAAGAATTAAAGAAACTTCTCGGTTTCCAGGTATTAAAGGGATGGAAAAAAATTAGATTATACATTCACAATCCAAATGTTAAACTCAAGGAACATCCTTCCAAGGCTGAAGTGAAGCTGTAAACTGCACACTTGTGTCTAGTGAGAATTTTCCACCTCTGTTGCCTTTCCTGAGGACTCAGGAATGGGTTTAGATCAGGATGCACCATTAAGGCTTCTCAGGAATGAAAACTTTTCAGTTTCAGGAAATGTGCAGATGACCACAAAGCAAGCATGGACTTCACTATCCCATCACAGAATCATAGAATTTCAGTTGGAAAAGACCTTTAGGACCATCGAGTCCAAAGTTAGCTCAGCATTGCTGATATCTACCCCATCAGACAGAAAAGATACACTAATCACCCTAATGAATTAGTTACTCCATGGGACGAGAGTGGAGTTGCCTGTCCTGTATTGCCATCCCAGAGCACTCTGAACAGCAGGAACTTCTCATTTCAGGATGTTTTGGTACTTAGAGACATCACCTGTCTGTACAGAATGTACCCGAGGCACTCAGACCTGGCCCTTCATGGACACCAGTCCTGTGCAGCCTCCACACCTTTCCACGAGAGGTGTGCAAAGAGGTCTGGAGACAGGAACAGCTCTGTGGCTCCTCTTTGCGCCTCTCTCCCCATCCTTTTTTAAATTTTGTATGTCATTAGGGGAATCCTAGGGACAAACTGTGCATCAGCTCGGCTTCATCGCTCGTTCCTGTGCTCTGGTGTGAGCCGGGCAGCCCCCGGGTCGCGGGTGGCTTCGCAGAGTTGGGGATTCCCAAAAACTGTCCGGGAGCTGCGGGATCCCGCTGGGAGCGGGGACGGTGCAGTACCAGAAACAACCACGCGGTGGCAGCGCCGGTCCGAAAGGCGAGCGGCAGCAGCTTGCCCAAATTCTCCAAACTCCCCAAATCCTCCTGGAGAAGCACAAAGATTCATCCTTCCTTTTAGGAACAGGCGGGAAGCTGTTAGTTTTCGTTAAAATGTGTTTTTTTAATAGATCATTCTGTAAGCATGTGTTTTGTATAACACTGAGAAATGCCAGGGCATAGCATTTTATGAATGGAATCTTTCTTTTCTTTTCTTTTCTTTTCTTTTCTTTTCTTTTCTTTTCTTTTCTTTTCTTTTCTTTTCTTTTCTTTTCTTTTCTTATCTTTTCTTTTCTTTCTTTCTTTCTTTCTTTCTCTTTCTTTTTCTCTTTCTTTCTTTCT
>VZRM01002349.1:727620-740393 GCA_013397955.1 Grantiella picta
CTCCCTTCCTTCCTTCCTTCCTTCCTTCCTTCCTTCCTTCCTTCCTCTCTCCCTCCCTCCTCCCCTTTCCCTTCCCTTCCCCTTCCCTTTTCCTTTCTCTCCTTACTTCACCTACTAAGAATGACCAGAATTTTTCAACTTTCTGTATTTTAAACAACCAAGGGGAAACTAAAGCAACTTGATAAGATACAGACTATATTTTAAAAATTCTCATCATCCTCAAGGGAAATTTAACAAAATCTCCATACCAATCAGGTCTTTTTTAAAATCCCTTTCCTGAAGGTATCCCACAGAGAAAGTTGTGAAAAACTCAGTTACCAAGGTAAAACACATTCAAGTGATTTTGGTTAGCTCTAAAATGTCAGATTCCTAAACATTTTGTGTTGAACCAAAGCCACCTGGACAAGCAAACAGGCCCTGTAACCAGCCAAGTGCAGGTGTCACTGTGAAAACTTGTTAGAGAAAGCTGTACCAATGCCAGTACAGGTGAGAGTTCAAGATGGGACACAGATGGGACACACCAGGAGCTCTACCAACGGGAAGAATCCTTCAGAGAGCTGTCCCAATGGGAAGAACGTGGGGAGACATACCAAGAGGTGTGTGAATGGGAAGAGCATGTCACAGCCCAAGAGGTGTCCCAAGGGGAAGCTGATGTGAGAGGGCAGCAGGAGCTGGAATGGGAGAGATCCCAGGAACTGTCCCTACGGAGAGATGTGAGTGTCCCAGAGGATTCCCAGTGGGATGGTGTTCGAGCTCTGTCCCAGAGGGAAGGTGAGAGGTGCCAAGAGCTCTCACTGTGGGATGAAGTTGTGCACTCCCACATGTCCCGATGGGAAGACTGGAGAGAAGCAGAATTGTCCCAAGCAAGAGACAGCAGCGACAAGGAGCTGTCACAAGGATTAGACAGTGGAGCCCAAGAGCTGCCCAATGGGACAATGTGAGTGATGGAAAGCTGTCCCAGAGGGAAGAACATGTGAGCAGTGAGCTGTCCCAACAGGGCCATGACATCAGCTCCCAGATCTGGGACAGACCTGAGGAAGCAGTAGGGCTGGGTTGTTCCTGGCAGATCCCTGTGGGAGCAGCTGGACTGGGCTGTGCAGCCAAAGACCCCAAATCCCACAGACAGCAAAGTGGCAGCACTGGGGCTGGACTGGTGTGACTGGACATCTCCACAGGGCTCAGTGCTGACCAGCTGTGGCTGGAGTCTGCTTTGGGCACATCCAGCCTCAGGGTGCTCCTGTGCTGCTCCAGGGCTGGGACTTACTTCTGGATCCATTTTTCCTTCTTCTGGGATAACTTTCACAGAATCACTGAGGCTGGAAAAGCCCTCCCAGCCCATGCAGTCCCAGCTGTGCCCAATGGCACCTTGTCCCCAGCCCAGAGCACTGAGTGCCACAGCCAGGCCTTCCTGGGACACCTGCAGGGATGGGGACTGCAAACCTCCCTGGGCAGCTCCTGCCAAGGCCTGAGCACCCTTTCCATGCAGAAATTCCTGATGATGTCCTACTTGAACCTTTCCTGGTGTAGTTTTAGGCCATTTCCTCTTGTTCTGGGAGCAGAGCTTGACCCCACCTGGGAGCACCCTCCTGTCAGGGATTTAGAGAGAGCAATTAGAGCTCATCTGGGCCTTTCCCATTTATTAACTCCCTCCCCTCCCTTCTTTTCAAGCCCAACCAACTTTCTCACTGAGTGAGGATCACTTTGGGGCAGCAGCTCCCATTTTTATGCAGTTGTTCTAATATACCAATGGTAAGAAGCCCAGTATGGTCACACTTCCCAAACTGTGGAATCTTTGCTCCTCGAAGAGTAGTTGTTTCCTTGGATTTGCTGATGAGAGCTAAGTTCCCATTGTTCTAAGCACCACTCTTGGAGTGCTGTCAAGGAAGGAGATCACTGGATTTGCTTGTAGCAAAATGTGTTTTCTGGATTAAAGTAGCAATGGCATGAAACAGTTTAACTTCATGCTTCTGTTCCCCATTTATTTATCTGTTTCTATTGGTATTTCTCATCAAACAGACTCTTGGGATTCTGTCCAGAGAACCAGAGATGTTTCCCCTCAGCTGAACCAAGCCACCATCATTGACCTGCACCCTTCCTCCACCTACAACATCCGCATGTACGCCAAGAACCGCATCGGCAAGAGCGAGGCCAGCAACGAGCTCACCATCACCACTGATGAAGCAGGTATGCCCTGGCTTGGCAGCCTCGAAATTCTGTGGGAATGATCCCTCTTTGATGGCAGGAATTGCTGCATGCAATGCTGTTTACGTGGCTGCAGCTGCAGCGAAAGGAATACTGAGTTATTCCCATGGAATATCGTGAGTGTTGCAGCTTCATCGTGCAGGGCTGTAATTAAAGCTGTTCAGTGGCATCTAGTGGTCAAAGAAGACATTGTGCTCCAACATTTCGGCTTGAGATGTTGGGAATAACACACCTGTAGTTCCAGTGAGGCAACTCAATCAGCAACATCCTGTTTATAGTGGTGGTTCCACCTCTGTGGGTATTGTGGCTTTCCTTGGATGCCCAGATATGAATGTAGGTCACTAATATAAGTTATTCCCGTTTGACAATGTTGATCCGCATGAATCAAATCTTCATTTGAATATTCCCTCGCTCAACCCACCCACCATTTATTTTTCTGGCATTTGTTTACATCTCCTGGCTGTCACTTGTTAAAGTCATCCCCCTGTTCTCTGTTGTATTTTATTAGAGACTCATGGAATCATTCAGGTTGGAAAAGACCTCCAAGATCATTGAGTTCAACCTTTATTTTTACCTCTAACCTTTCATTTTTCTGTATCTGCCCCAGGCATATGGGCATTTTCCCTTTGGTGGCTGGAGCCACTCTTGTGTAAAACGGAATTTCTGCCTTCTTTTATCTTATGCTAAGTCAGCACTGCTTCCTTCTTTGGGGGTTTAGAGAGGACAACCTGTTGACAGCGTCCTGGCAATGAAAATTGCCCTTCTGTTTTGAGATTTGTGTTGGTCTTGGATTTGAACACCCAGAGACTGATTTTCAGTTCAGCTCCTACAAAAACAACTGTGTAATTCCTACTTGTTTTCTCTGGGAATTTCCCACAATGCAAACACACCCTTTGTCAGGAGAATGTGGTTTTGGTTCTGTGGGACTTTCTGAGTAGGAGCAGCACCCAAGGGCTCACAGTGGAAAGCAGAATAAACTGGAGACAACATGAGTTGCATTTCTTTTTTCATCCTAGCCAAAGGAAACCCTGCAGTGAACAGATTTAACAGTGAATAGTTTGCAAAATATTTATTTTTTGATCAGAGATTTTCTCTTCTTTTGTTCAAAGAAAATGTGAAATCACTAGAGAAAACAGACTACCCATTCTTCCAGCCAGAGTCATCTGTAACCCCAAAATGTCCATCTTTCCTTGTGCAAAATAGCAGGATGGGTCTTGGATCAGCTCTTTTGTGCTCCCTTATTCACCCATGCTTGGAATATTTTTCACTTGCCAAGTTTTTCCTGACTGATAATTAAGTTGTCAGGATCAGCAGCTGGCCTTGAATTACAAAAACAGCTTCCCCATGAGCAGGGTGGAACCTTAACATCACATTTTATTCGGTTCTTTGTAACCAGGTTTCAGAATAAATGATCCTTTTGTCACTGTCTTTTGAGGAGCTGTTTGTTGGGAGAAAAAGACCAGCAGCATGGAACTGCATTCAAAAGTCACTGATCTACCTAGGGAAGGACTGGGAGAGAGGAGGTCAGGCTTAGGCAGGGTTTGTGATGTTTTTCTCCTGGGTTTTTATTTCAGGGGATGCACAAAGTGTAGGAACATTTTTTTTTTTTTGATCACTGTTTACTTCTGTTCTCTGCTTTTCCGGCAGGAAATGGAGAACAGCATGGGTGCAGGGGATGAGAGAGAAGGTAATGAGCAGGGAGCGAAATGAAGGTCCAAGAAATACAAGATAAAAACCAAGCAACTCCAACCATGCTGTTGGAAAGGGGGAGGGGGGGGAAGATTATGTATCACATGTTGCAAAGGAATATTTCTATTGAAAAGAAAACTGTAAAAGGTCTCTGTGGCAGAAGAAGAAGTAAGGCTGGAATGACTTCAAAGCTTGCAGACCACATCTTGCTTTCCATGCAACCCCAATTAGCTCAAGTGTTGGAAAATAGATTTCAGTACACACATGCATTGATGCCTGTCAGAAAAAAAAGAAGCATTATGGCCATTGCCTAATGCTGAAATCAATAGAGGAAACGGGGATATCTGGGTTTTCTTTATGCCCTTGCCACAAACACTGTATGACATTAAGTATGGAAAACAAATGACTTCTTATTTAACATTTCACCATGGTGTGCTGGGAGCATTTAACTATTCAGGTCTGTGGGAAAAATTTGGGGTCTTTCGAGGAAAAGTCAGGATTTTAAGGGGCACATTTTAAGCTCCATTTTTAGGATCAAATGCTTCAGTCAAATTCCACTACATTATAATGTACCCCGGAGAAGTGGCATTCATTTTTGTCAACAGGGGGACAGAATCAAGGTCAGGCTTCAAAAAGTTCATAGAGATCTCATTTTTGCCAGTGGACTTTTTCCTCTTCTCCTTCCTTTGTATTAATGCAAGAAGAATGGAAATAAAGTTCTTTCAAGCTTTGGACATTTCCCATATGCAGGACAGTCAGGAATGGCAGAGAATAGGAGATATTTAATAACTTAAACATATTATAGGCTGTATTCTGTGTCTCCCCTTTCATCAGTTAAAGCGAAATGCTCTGGTTCCTTTCACCACAGCTGTCATTTATTGCTGCTCCACCTCTAACAGCCCCATCTCACCCTTTTTATTGCTTTCCTTCCTTTGTCATGCTATTAAACTTAATTTAATACCTTTTACAGAGGCCATATGCTGCATCAAGGGAACCCTCTGCAGCAGCTCGAGATGACTCCATCCCTCTCCTCAGATCTTTCCTTTGCAGTGATTTACCTCGCTGAGCAAGCAATTTACTTCACATCTCTCTGCTCAATCCCAGCTGATCCTGAGCTGCTTTGGAGCTGCCCAGCTGATGAGGAGGTTCCTTTACACTCAGGGCCTTCTTTTTTTTCATTAACCTTTAAAGCCTCCTGCACACCTTTGGCACTGTGTTGATGGTCCATGAAACTTCTCCTGGCTCAGGCAGGAGCTGCAACAAGCTTTTCCCATCTGCCAGTTGTTTTTTGTCTGATTTCCAAGCTGGAATTCTTGCTGGGAAGGTAGAGATTGTAAACTGGGCAGGGTTTTGTGTGTAAAATATCTGATATTGGGCTGAGTGTGCTCAGTTTCCCGTGACAAAGGGGATCCCAGTGGAAAGTTTGCAACAGGGTGAAGATTGGATTAGGAGCTTCTGGCTCACCTGCTTTAAATAGGTTCTGCTGGTTTTGTATATGGATTAGGAGCTTCTGGCTCACCTGCTTTAAATAGGTTCTGCTGGTTTTGTATATGGATTAGGAGCTTCTGGCTCACCTGCTTTAAATGGGTTCTGTTTTAAATCTCTGATTGTGGAGAATTTGTCTTGCCAGGTATGCAGAAACACCACCGTGAATGAATCTCTGGACAAGAAAAATCACTTTTATTCATTCTATTATATTCATTTTATTTGCCAACCGGCTTGCTATATTTTGGCACATGTTGTATTTTGCTGTTGGCCAAAGATGACACCTGAATGCAGAAGATTCCAGGTCCTGCTTTTGTTGGATGAAGTTTTCCATGTGGCACTGACTCAAACCTCTGTGGCACTGGGGTGTTAAGATGGTGACATTATATGTGAAGTGCTGAATCCCTTGGGATATGAGGGCCAATTTTGATGCATTTTCCTCCTCTTTCCAGCTCCTGATGGTCCACCTCAGGATGTGCAGCTTGAGCCTATATCTTCACAAAGCATCAGAGTCACCTGGAAGGTAAATACTCACTCAGCCAAGGCTCTGTCAGTATTTGGGCACATTCAGGGGAGTATTATAACAACTGTGCCTTGGTTATTTTATTTAGGAGAGACGTTGCAGATGCCTTTGCCAACAAATATTAAAATATTTGCCACTGAGGGGAGCATCATGCAAAGAAAGCACCTTCAGCTGGAGTGTAGCAGGAGGAGCTCCTTGCATTTCCTTATTTTTTCTGATTTCAGAGATAAGGCCTGATGTTTAGAAAATGAGAACTCACAGAATTTCATTGAGGTGCTGGGCAAAATTTCACTGAACCTTTGGAGCCAGTGTGGGAGTTTTTTTCCCATTTCAGTGGACTTTGGGACAGATTTTTGCTGCACAGAGAGAGCAAAACAATGTCTCAATATAGCCTATGAGAACTGATGAAGAGCAACTAATTTAAAAAGATCATCAGCTGGTATTATTTTAAAAACTGGCATGTCACAGGACTCAAATTTTCTAGCTTTTTCCTAATATTCTGACAACGTCAGAATGTCTTAAATGCTTTGGTATGATACCAGAGGTACTTAAACCATGTTTTAAATGGTTTTGAGATATATACTGCTTGTATGTTGTATTGATAATTCCATATTTTTACAATTCTGAAATGTGTAATATTAAGTTCTGGAGTGGAATGGTGGCATGATAATAATTAATTTCTATATTGATCTTAATTACTCCTGCAAATGTGAATGACGTGGCTTTTGTCCTCTTTATGGATCATTCAGAAAGTCAGGAGCAGAGAGGTTCTGCTTATTAACCCCATAACTATGGGGGATTGGTTATTTATTGTACAATATTGAATATATTGTAGTTTTAAGCCAGTTCCTCAAAAGTCAGATTTAGAACCTCTTCTGCACAGGTCACAAAAAAGGCAGTGCTGATTCTTGGATCTTGTCAACATCCTAAATTAATATCAGTGTTGCTTTTCAACAAATGGTTTCCAAAACCAAAAAGGTTTTTGTCACTAGTCACAGACTTACGTGGAGCAAAGGAAGGAGCCTTTGAAGCCATGCGAGAGTGGAAAGTGATTCTCAACAACCAAAATAAATGCTTAATGGACTTTTTCTTTTTTAAACCATATAAGAACTGTGACTATCTCATCAAATCCACTTGATCAGATACTATAACCTTCAAGTCTCCATGCCTGAACTTGTTTTTATGGATTTACGGCTAAGCAGGTTGAAAGGCTTTGCTTGCTTTTTCAAGAAGTTCACTTTGGGGGATATTTTTAAAAGCAGCAAGAGAGCTTATAGCTGTAGTTTGTGATTCTGAAGGTCTGTCATTAGATTTTATAGATGCAAATGTGAACAGGCAGCTACAGGACAAAGAGAATTCCAGAATTGCCACACCTACATTTCAATTACTGCCTAAAATATGGTTCAATTTGTACTTAAGGAGACTTCAAGGACAACTGAGCATGTCCTGGTCTCTGGGTGTTGTCTGATATTGAAGGATATCAAAGAGGTGCTGGAGCTGTGTTCTCAACATCATGTTTGGAATTCGATTTGTGAATTCTGATCAACCAAAGTTCAGTATCAAATACAGCAAGGTAATCACAGAAATGAGTTCTATATTAAATATATACTTCATTAGCCTGTCTCATGAGCTGAAGGGAGAGATGGATTTGCACAGTTGGAATGAGCTTGAGGTGAAGTCACTGGGCAGGGTTAGTTAGTGTAGTCCTGCCTTTACCGGAAGAGTTATTTAATGAATGGAAGTTTGTGAGCTGATTAAAAAATCTTCTCTTCCCTATTAAGAAGTCCCAAACCTGGAGTGAGCCATTTACTTCCCTTGATTTATTGCAGTTTTTTCCAGGTCAGAGCAGTTTTAGTCCATTAATCAAATAGGTGCTTTAAGATGGTCCCACAGATGTAACTCAGTTTGTTTCCTTGCTGAATCCTGTTTTGGGTAGGTGCCTATGATGCTGTGCAGAAAGCACTCTCTGAGTGTGCAACACAATGTCATCAAGAATAAAGAAATACCCCATGAGATCAATCCTACGATGTCATGGAAGCCAGAAAACAAGAAAAGGACCTGACTTTGATAATTTTTATTTTGGAGGCGTGTGGAGCTTTAGCCATGAAAGCCAATGATGACATTTTAGAAAAGGGATTGTGGTGAAAACCATGGTTATATTTAAAGCTGGCAAACTTTATTAAAATACAGTGTCAATAACAGCAAAAGGAGCAGGGAATAAGACATCGATTATCTTTCATCTTGTATTAAATCCCATTTCTGCAGCTTGCTTCAGCTGTAAATCTTCATTTAAAGTTTTGTCTTAGCCCACTCTTAGAAAATCCCAGTTAAGCAAAGTTGTATTGGTCTGTGATTTATTTAATGCAATTTCTGTGTGTCCACACAGAACATTGGGTTTCAGACTGAGCTTTCAAATAATTCTCAGCACTTTATGGTAGTTTAAGTTAGTACAGAAATAATGGGAATTAAACAGGTATTCTCATTTAGAAAAGATCATGAAAATGTTCATTATTTTTTCTTGTAGAACATTAGGTAAATGAACCCATTAAGTTTAGACATGGGGAATATTCCTTTTCCTCTTTATGCCTATTTACAGACACACAAAACTATAGAAAGTCATACTTTCCAAAGTCATTGATACTCTGTTTTACAAATATTGAATTTTGTGAGATCAGCAGTAAGGTCATGGGCTGAAACTTACTTTTTCATAAAGTTCCGTGGCTACTGACAAGGTTTACAATATTTTTCCCCATGGACAATTAGACATGGAAAAATGTTGTTTCACTCTATTTTCTACCAAAAACGGGTCTATGCACAAGAAGGCATATTATCAAATGAGTCATGTGTGAAAAAAGTCAACTCAAAATGAAGCACTCAGATCATAGTAACAAGGAACAATGGGCTTTTTGTGAAGCAGAACATTTCAATGTTTTGTCCTGAAGTGACTTGGAGTTTTTTTTATATTGTATAGTTTTTCAAAGAGAAAAAAGAAAAAAAATCCCTAAAATGTTAATATTTTATTAAATAAAAAAATCCCTCAACTTAAAACAATTATGAAGTTCATGAAAATTGCAAAGTCTGTCATTTAATTCCGATTCAAAGTGAGAAAGCATAATTGCAGAAGAAATCTGAACTCCAACAACAACAATAAAAATCTGACCTTGGTCTCCCCCCACCACAGCCCAGCTTAAAAATACCTCCTGCAGACACTGAAAATCACAAAGCCGTGGAATTGTTCAAACAAGTAACACACAAAGGGCTCTGATAATAAAAAACCTGTATGTTTCTAAAAAAGTTGGGGGTTTTTTGACCAAAAAAACTCAGAGAAATATTCAAACAGTAAACAATTATACTCTTAGCTTCCCAAAACACAGTCCTTATCCCTGCACTGTGATCTCAAGAACTGAATCTGCTAATTCCATCATTACATCTGACTGAAATCACACAACGGAAATTGAGATTGTATCATCACTTCAAGTTCTGTTTCTCAAGGCAGGAGGGAGGAAAAAAAGCAGCTGAAGAGATAATTCAACTAATCAGATCCATGCAGTGACACATTTTCTATTTGAGAGGGTGCTGGCTTTGGCAGAGCAATGGTTTGACAGCAGTGGATGAAAGGCAAATCCCACCCTGGTTTTATCATCTCCAGTGAGATTTTAGGCTTGTGGACTGTAAACTCCCTGAAACAAGACAGGTCCAGTGGCAGAAAAGAGTGTTCTTCTTGAGCATCTGTTCCTCAGGAGATTTAATAGGATTCAGAAGAAACAAAAGTTGCTTCCTCTGCCAGTCCAACTCCTTGCTGATAAACTGTGTCACAAAGACCATTTTATGGAGAAGTGGAATGGATGAGCTCGTGGGCATCTGTTGGGAATTGGAAAGAGGTGTGGAGGATTGGAAAGAGATTTTTGCTTATGGATTACAAACTGTGCATTAAAATGCTTATACTAATTATGCCTCGTATACATAGAAAATCAGGCATGACCATTACTATATACCGAAATTAGTCCAATACTATTTAAATGGAATTTTAGTAGGTATTGCTGTCAATAACAGGCTTTTTCCCTGAGCTGACAATCCCCATTCTGCTCCAGATGACATTTCATACTGCAGACTACACAAATGATTTCCCCTAGTCAGGAGCAGGGAATCTTGCACTGTGACTGAGAACTGTGGGACATTATTATGGCCAAGCCTTTTGTGCTGTCCATGTCCCCGAGCACCAGCTATATTGCAGTTATTCAGTATGCAAATCCCTGCTTTCCAAATCATTGTTGCCTCCAGCACTCATTATCTAATCATCTTTCTCCACTACACACGGAATGAACAGAAGCATATTTCAAAGCACAGCATAAAATTTTCCTAATGCAGAATAAACTGAATAAACTCCTGTGACTGCCTTGCACAGATCAATAAATGCCTTCCTAAAGGTTCAGTGAATGGCAGGGGCTCCTGGCAAAAACACAATTAGTACTGAATGGTGGCCTGTAATGCAAATATAGCCTTATCAACTCAGCTTGGATTGGGTCACCTGATAAGAGAACAAAACATCATAAATTCAAACTCGAGAGTGTCTCCTTATCAGATTTTTTCTGTGCAGGAACCATTTAAAGGTCTTTCGGCACAGAAATGTGCAGATTTGAAAAAAAAAACCACACCTGAAATTTTTATCATTGAAAAAAACTGTTGCTTCATGTACAGGGAGTATTTTTGAATTGTTATCTAGAAATAGAATAAGAGAAAGAAATACTAAATTTGTGCGTTTTATCAACAGTTTTAGGGGGAACAACTTGACTTCGCATGTGTGCATTTAATGTGTAACCTTTCCTTTTCTGTTCAGGCTCCAAAGAAGCATTTGCAGAATGGAATTATCCGTGGCTACCAGATTGGCTATCGGGAGTACAGCGCGGGGGGAAATTTCCAGTTCAACATCATCAGCATCGACACCACCGGGGACAGCGAGGTTTACACTCTGAATAACCTGAAAAAATTCACCCAGTATGGCATGGTGGTGCAGGCCTGTAACCGGGCTGGAATCGGACCTTCTTCTCAGGAAATCATCACCACCACTCTTGAAGATGGTGGGTCCTTGGCAAACAGCTCTCATGGGGCATATTATTAATGTTATTGTGATTTTATAGCTTTTTAATTTGTTGCGTTTGTTGTTGGATTGGTGATGATGAAAGTAGGGAGGATGAAAGACCAGACTTTAGATAGAAAGGTGTGAAATAGAAGAGCCTGGCCAATGAGCTTGTTTGACTTTCATTGGAAAGGCAAATTGATTTTACCAGGTAAATAAAAATAACCCTACTAGTGCAGTATATTCTGCTCCGAATGATGCTGACTAAGACCAAAACGTTCATTAAGTAGCCAAATGCTCTGGTGTTCACATATTTGCAAATTTTGTGATCTCATCGTTGCTCCACAGTTATCTCATCACAGTTTTGAGAAGCAAAACTCTGAAAGGTGAAGTGATATTGTTATTTTTGTCAGATTTCTTTTGTTTCCAAATGAATCTGCTGTGCAGAGCTCTTGCACTGCACAGTCTTGTCAGTCTTGAGAGAGATGTGTGTTTTTCCCAAGGATATTCAGACCAATGACAGAAAAATCATTGTCATTTCAGACAAAAATCACCCTGTCTAATCCAAGGAACAATATAGATTTTTTTTTTTCAAATTGAATAAGTAGCTCTCAAACAATGAGAGGGAGTCCCCTAGTGGAAAAAGAGAATGATCCCATATCCAAAAAGAAGGGTTCAGTATTTCAGAGGAGTAAAATAGCAAATAGTATTCCTAAAGGCAGTGCAAGTCAGATTTTCAGCTACTGTAAATCAACATCAGTGTACTGAAACCAGGGCCAGCTTGGAATGTGACTTCTTACATGGATAAAATGGAGTATCACGCATCTAAAATCCTCAAGAGCCACAGGTTTTGAGGCAGGGTCCTCATGAAAGGCTGATAGATGTTATTTACTCTAAATGTTTCTAGGCCTAGATCACTAAAAGGCCTCATAAAGCAGTATGCTCACACAGGCATATATTTTATATTATAATAAATGGAATTTTTTTCCTTCAGAACCCAGCATGCTTACTTTTCCTGGAATTATTTTTGGTTGTCACTCAATTTTGGATCCCTCTTAGAATTAAAGATGCACAAGCTTTTAAAGCAATGCCAAATATTAATACTGCTCTAATGCTTTGACATCAAATGGCCAACAGAAAATGCCTTAGATTTGTTTGACTTTTTCCAGTTTTTCTAAATGCCAGTCAAAATACTTTATGACTATTTTTGCCTATGTTTATTAAAGAAGTGCCCACTTTTTTCTCCCTCTGCCAAATTTAAAGGGACATTAGAATTGTCCACAAAGATGCAAATTTGGCTGCAAACTTTAAAAAAATATATATTTAAGTTGCTTACAGAATGTTTTGCACATTTCAGTGCCAGGACACATTTATCTTTCAAAAGAAGCAACAAAAAGCCTATTAAAAGACGAGTCAGCAAGTGGGGAAACTTTACATCAGAAGTCATTCCAGGGAAAACAGCTGCACTTGCAGAAACATGTGGATTGTAGCAAGAATAAAAGTTTTGTATTGTTAAAAATGTGTAATGGTAATTAAATATTGTGTGGTGGGATAGACGTGAAAACAAAGCATAACCAAAGGGTGAATATTGAGTTTTATTCATTGTGTTTAAATGGTGAATATCTTATTCCAGTGCCCAGCTGCCCTCCAGGGAATGTGCAAGCCACTGCCACATCACCTGAAACCATCTCCATCTCCTGGTCAACGCTGGCAAAGGAAACCCTGAATGGGATTCTGCAGGGATTCAGGGTTATCTACTGGGCCAACCTCTTGGATGGAGGTGAGAGACACCCATCT
>VZRM01002350.1:0-114316 GCA_013397955.1 Grantiella picta
GTATTATCCACCACCACAGACATTAGAAAGGCTCAATTTTGATTATAAGAAAATGGAAGAGAAGAGCACTGGGGAGACAGAGCAGACTGTCTAAAAAAGAAATTTAATAAGAGTTTCTACAATTATTTTCTTTTTAGAGGAAAAAATCAAACATCTTTCTGTATGCTGGTATATGTATGTTAATGTATAGCTTTACAATGTGATAAAGTTGACACACACCACCCTCACTCCTCCCCCCCAATCCTCCTTTCAGTTTCATGGAGTCATAAGGTGATTTTTTTTAATGGTGTCATAAGATGATCTAGTTTAGAAGGGACTTTGGAGGTCCAGACCCCCATTCAAAGCAGGACCAGCTTAGGTAAAGTTGCTCAGTGTTGCTATCCAGGATAAGTTTTTAATATCTCCAAGGACAGGTATTCCACAGCTTCTCTAGACAGCCTGTTTCAATTTGACTGGCTGTGATGTAAGACTTTTTTTCAGAACATGTAATCAGAATTTCTGTTCTTGCAACTTGTGTCTGTAGCCTTCATCCTATCACTGTCTGTCTCCAAGAAGAGTCTGCCAGAGAGACTCTCTGCTGGGTAGATTGTCAGTTATGCAGAGTAAAAATATCTTTGTTACTTTTCTATGACAGTAAAAGGCCCATAACGTATGAAAGTCCCTGAAAATATTTCTAGTCTATTCATTTTAAGACATGAAAATTAATACATTGGACCTTCTGCAGAAGCATATAAATTTAAACACTGGTATAGTATAAGCAGCTCTGACTGGTATAAGTTAGTGTAGGAAGATGCTTGTTTTCACAGGAGTTGTAGCTTTCAAAGGTAAACTTATTTGGAATTTTTGATATATGGAGAGACGTTTGTCTTTAGTGAAGCCAAGGGTGGAGTAGGGTACAGTTAAGGGTAAATACTCTTTGTTCATTTTTCTGTCCACTGTTAAAACTAGTCTTTCGTATTTTAGAATCTATGCAAGATTCTTATTTGGTCTGTGCTACCTAATATGAAGCAAGTTGGACTCCAGAACTTTGGATTTTGGTCCCACAGGAGATCTAAGCTATGGAAGGGAGCACTGGCACCTCTGCCAGCCAGGAGTGACTGGACTGGCAAAGCTCTTAGCTGCCTTCCTGGAAGACACTGGAATTGTTAGCCCTTGAAAGCTGATGAATGAGCCTTTTAAAGGGAGCTGCTCTAGATGGGTTTGGCCAAGGGTCACATTCACTTTGGGAATACCATCCCCTTCTTGCAGCCTCCATGCTTTCATCTGTCCATCAAGACTGATCCTCGTTTGGACCTTTTGTGTTCTTGTGTTATTTGGTTTGTGAATTGTGTTCATTGTTAACTTTGTCAGCAGTAATACTTTGTGGTAAAAGGAAGGTGTTAACCTAAAACAGTGCTTTAATTATCTCCAAAAGAGATTTCATAAAAGAATTTTTTTGGATGATTTGACATGTTTAATTAAAAAGATGCAAAGGTGAAGTTGCCCGGCAAGTTGCCCAGCAAGTTGCCAGTTGTCTCTGTCTACGAATTTAATGCGCCAATTTTTTCTTCACTCAGTATTCTCAGTAAAAAAGTAATGCTTTTTGGTTTTACTTTTTTTTAAAGTAGAATCATCTGGGACAGTCACCTTTTTTTGTTGATGATTAAAGTAATTGTAGTAAGTGTTGATTAATCTGTGTTGTGGTTGGATTTTTTGTTTATTCATCCTCTTTGGAACTCCATTTAAAAATCTTTTTATCTTTCTGTTTAATGTTTTCTATTGTTCAAATCTTGAGTTAGATGCATTTTGAATAATTAAATGAAACTGTACTTTCACTAGATTATTATGCACAGAAAGATCTTGGGTGTTTCTAGCAAATTAATTAGATACCAATTGCAAATTGAATTTTTGAATCCTGTTCTTTAACTTAACACTTCAAACAACACAAATTAGTAACTTCATGTATTTTATTCCTTTTTTCTTTGGGAATCCACAAGTACATTTCCAGGGAGGTTCTTCATGCATATTACTCCACTTTGTTCCAGATCCGAACATCATGCAAAATATTCTTCAGCTGTCAAAGTCTTTTTGCAAGAGAACACTGCAGCTAGTGATTTAATATGATAGCCAGCCCTTCATTTTTAATGCTTGTGAAGAAAGTGCTGCTGCTTGTAGTCTTTTTCCTTGAATGGCCTTTGGGAGGGTGACTAGCCTCCAGTAAGACAAAGCTGGAGAGCATCTGTCATTGCCCTGACACAAAACAACCTGGCTCTTTTGATGGGGGCCACTGCTGTCTGCTTGGAGGGATGGCAAAAGGAGAAGTTTTATAGCATAGTTTGTGGATTAAGCTTGTCCTGAGACAGCCTGCTGGAATGGTCTTAATTGAGAGAGCTAATGACACAACAGAACATCTCTGTCTGTGCTGGGGACTGAGCTGCCTAAGAAGCAGTTCCTCAACTGCTGCAACTTAGAGCCTGGCATTTTTAAGGTAAACAAGCAGCAATTTAGTTTGGGTCAGAAAGCCACTTTTATAATTCAGTTTCAGTTGCACAAAATATATGAATATTTAATAACATACTTGCAGTTGTGTCTTTAACTGAAGTTGTGAAGTATATGCTGATTTGCCTGCTAATGGTGGATGATGAAATATTTAGCTGAATATAAACTTCAATAGAAAATGATTCTTTCGGGAAAAATTTAAGGGAAATGTTTCCTTAAATTTGTGTGAACTTTTGAACTTCCATGAAATGCTAAAATAAAAATATCGGAATTAAAAACTCTGAGGACAGTTTGACATAATCATGGGCATTGTTTGTACCTAGGGGTGATTATGCAATGTTTTCTGCTCCTCAGTGCCACAATATTTTGGCTAATGTGTTCAATATGTGACTGATTTACATTGCACATGAAGGGCAACTTTTCATAAAAAAATTGAGTAGAAAAACTAGTGAGTAGGAATATAGACTCAGCAGAAAGCTGAGAAAATAGGACTTTCAGATTCCAACACTCCAGTCATAAGCGCCATCCCACCACATCTGTATGGTGTCAATAAGATCACAGCTAACTCTTTTCCCCATGCTGCCTATGTTTGCATAGAGGCATTTCAGTTGGGTCCACAATGAAGCCAGTTTGCTGTGATGGGATGGAAGAGCAAAAGTGAAACCAGGCTTGCTGTGCAGCAAGAGACAGGGAAGGAAAGAAGAGCAATATCCCTTATTAGACCAGCTAACAAAAAGAGAGGGAGTGGAATTTTCTAGTGTATGAATACTTAGGAGTAAATGGGAAATGCTAAATTGGTTACACTGCTTAATTAACTAAAGCATTAAATTTAATTGAAGTTGACTTAGTTAGGTTATGGCAGACAAAAAAAAACCATGAGCAAACCGTGCCTTCACCTTGACTGTGTCCTTAAGCACTCTGTTTACAGTGCTACAACAAATGAAATCTATTTACACTGCTACAACAAATGAAATGAGGTTTGTTTTGAATGGCCACTACACAAATGAATGTCAATTGTCTCTTTTTAAATCCTAAAAGGTCTTGGTGTCGTTACCTTCTCACCCACTGCCAACTAACTAAAAGACAAAAAAAAAGAAATCCCAAACAATGAAAAATAAACCAGATAATAAAACATCAGCTGGTTTAACAAGGTCTGGTAGGTTTGATGTTCTTTGGTATTACCTTTAGGAAACTTAACTGGGAATAAGTTTCCTGGGATGCATTCTACAAAGTCTATTCCAGCACTGTATCTTGGTCTTGCTTTAGGGAGAAAGTAGTTCCTGAAGTTTAAAAACCAGTAAGTCATACATTCTAAAGATGACTTGTCAATTGGATATTCTGGGACCAAAGATTGTCAGAACTGTAGAGAAGTTGAATACTTTGTCTTAATTATAAAAATGCAAACTGTTAAAAGGCATGTAATCAGATGTGAATTTTGCAAGATTCTTGTATTTCTGCTATCAGTTAACAATTTTAAGTTATTAAATCTTTCATGACTTTGTATGGCTTGCTTCATCTACTCTAGCTGCTTACTGCTAAGTGGTTGCAGGGATGCCTATATGTAAAACCTGGTTCCCAATATGTGTGCAGGTGACCTCACTGTGACCTCACCACTTCATCGGTCTTTCACATCTTAATATTAATTAAATCTTGTTAATGTACAAAAAAATAAAGAGCCTTAAAACTGAAGAACTGGTAGCAATTCAAAAGTAAAATCTTGGTTTGGTAATACATAATGAAGTCTGTTTAGGATGTTACATTGATGGCTGATTATTCTGGATCACTAGAGTGCTTGTTCTCAGTTCTTCTCCCCCTCTGATGGTGAGTCCATTTGCTGCTCTAATGCAATGGCAGCTGTGGACAACAAAATGCCTGGAGTGCTCTAAGTTGCACATCAGATCACATCCAGCTCAAGCTTCCTCTGAGCAGGGTTTGGAATGTTTATTGCTGGGACTTCACAGTTTTTGAGCACTTCCTTCTCCCTGGCAAGCTGTCTGCAGCATGTCAAACCCCTTAACAGCTATTTCTCCTACACTTTGGTTACAGGAAAAGGAACAAAAGCTACTTATTTCTCCCGTTAGCTGTCTTTCTCTTGTCCTGCCTTCAAGAAGAGTTGTATCCCTCCTTTTCTATCTGCTTATTAGTAATATAGTAAGCAAATAACTTAGTCTTTAACTTTCTTACCTTACCCAAGTGGCCTAACCATAATAAGTATTAGTCCAGTTTTATTGTCAAGGAAGTGAGGAGCAGAGCAACAAATTATTTTGTTGGTGTGGCACATGACATCCGTGGATTTGCTTGTGCTTGAGTTGCTGTGATCAACCTCCTGTCTCAAACAGCAATATCCCCAATCTCCTCCCCTGGCTGTTCTCTACCCTCTGTGTTATGTGATAAAGTCATGTGCAACGTAGCACAATGATACAGATTGGCCATCTTACGAAGTGTGGCTTTCTTTTTTTTTTCCCTGTGTTTTTTATCCAAATCAATTTTCTTATTTTTTGCTGTCCATCTAAATGATTAATTATACCTCTGCACCTCTGCATTCCCCTCTGTATGGGAGGGAGAAGAGTTTGAAACAAGGAATCAATGGCTCTGTAACCTGGCTTAAGCAATAATGCTACTAAGATTGAGGCTAGTGTTAGGCTACAGTTTTTAAACACTTTAAAGTGTGCAGTGCAACCAAAATAAATTCTGCTGATCAGCTTCTGACTCTTGACTTCTAGAAGTTTTGGAGCATCTGTGCAGTGATCTAGATTTCAGAACTGTTGCAGGATAAAACTAATTATCTCAATAACAACTAATATGCTTGCACAGTCTGCACAGATTCTTGTGCCAGTGCAAGGCCAAGGGTGACACGGGGATGGAAACACTTGAGAGGGGAATGAAGTATGTTTTTGAAGCTAGTGTAAGTGGTTCTGCTGCCACTGCTTGTCAGCCTGCAGCAGCCTCAGGTGAACTTCCCTGCCATGAGCACTGACACTGGGCTGCTCTAGTTCAGCAAAATTCAAGATGTGACTGTAGTGGGAGTTAACACCCCTGTGCTAGTGTGTGTTTAGCTACTGTTGTTAGAGATGAATATTACTTCAGTTTTGTGTCCTGGCACACACTTAAGGCTTGTGCTAAAGGATCTGTACTGCTGTCGTTGCTTTTGTTGTCTAGGTTGTCATGCATGATAAGAAGTTGGTTTTTTCGTGCAGAAAATAGATGGCATGGCATACAGAGGTAGAGAGAAGCTAAATGTCCTTTGTTTTTTGTCCTGCAAATAAATTGATAAATATATTTGATAGTTTAGGAAAGATTAACTATTTCTTCAGATCTTTTCTGTATCTCTGATTTTGGAATGGATGAAAGTAGTTGAAGGTATATGAAGAGAGTCAGTGTACAACAGTCATAAATATGGAATGTCCTTGTAGGTTGTTCCTTACTACTCAACCCCAGTTCAAGAATGGACATGCTATGTATTTTTGTGAAAAAATTCTGCTCTGCATATAAATGCATGCAAACTTTTCTGTTAGGAGGAGGCTGATGAAAGAGTGTAATTTCTGTTTATCTTGAGTTAAATTGTACTTCATATTTTTATCTATTTCACTTTTAGAGATGAAGTTCATTTAGTTCCTTTTGCAAAAGAAATGTGGACCATCCACTAGGAAATACAGTTTCAGTTTACAGACCATCCACTAGGAAATACAGTAAAATGCCCACTTTCTCTGACGGATAGCTATGGATTAGCTTAACTTTTTTTTTTTTTTTTTTTAAATTGAAGGATGCAGTTTCCCTTCTAGGATTACCAGATTGATGATCTCATATGAAAAAAGTGAACAAGCAAAGCGCTTTTTTTTCCTCTTGCATCAACATCTGCTAAAGTTTTCTGCTGCTACATGTAGCCAGCTTGTCCTATTGAGAAAGCTAACCGGGGCATAGAACATAATTGTGTTGTGATGAACTTGAATCTAAAGTAAAAATAGCTTTTTAAACTTTCATTACCTGCTGGTGTTAAGCTAGCATTTTCCCATGTGATTTACTCATACAGATTTTAGTAACTGTAGCTGTGGGTAAAGTTGTGCAGAAAGATCTGGACCATGACTTACTAAGGGGTAATGAAAATGCACTTGGCAGTGAATAAGGACTTCAGACAAGAGTATTGCAAAAGGTAATATTTATAGTAAATATTTTGCCTTACTCTAAGCCTGCAGGTGGAGGGTGGAGCTAGAGTTGAGAAATGGGGGAAAAAATATCTGTTACTTGATAATGGTTAAGTTAATGTTGTAAGCTTTTATTTAAAGTGTCCAGTCTTCTCTGAGTTTTCTATGTCTCAAGCGTAATAAAGGCCAATCTACTAGTTTCATGCAGCCTGAAGTGCATAGAGGAATAGAATAGCTCCATTGTTGTTGTGGTTCTTGATTTAACATGAGATATAGTGGAAACACTGATCTTTATAAGGCTCTTGTCCTTCTCTCTTGTACTTTGAGACTGACTTGTAAGGTTTCTTATTTGAAATATTCCTACTGGTTAACCAGAAAGTGAAGGTCTGCTGTCCTTCACACTCGAACATGGATAATTTCCATCTCTCTTGCTTTTGATGTGTTATTTTTTGCTTGTTTTGCATTTTTACAAAATGTTGCTGAAAAACTTAGTTTCATAAAGCTGTATCTGCAGCTCTGTGAAGACCTAGATTATAAATGAGCGTAAATTTAATTTTAAAAAGAATCTGGTAATTCTGAATATTCCTTGAAATTACAGCGAACAAAAAGAATTGAAGGTCTTGCTTTATGGTGTGATTTGACACAATAATTTCTGTATTGAATGGTTGACTGTTTTTCCACAAATAATTTCTTGTGTTTTGCCTGTTTTTCCCAGAAATACACCTTGCTGGATGATGAGGTACTTTTTGAGTAGCAGGGAAGGAGTGTGGTCACACCTTCCTTGACACTTAGCAGGACCCACCTGTGAATAGGCAATGGAGTCAGTCTGCTGATATTCTGCGAACATCAGGGTTTCATGACACATAAATGTAAGTTTATGTCCCTATTACTTCTCACTCCTCCCTGTTTGCCCCAGGGAAACAAAGGGACCAGGGGTGAGATGCAAAATCTGGGCAATGGTACTTCTGGCAGTGCTACATGAAGGGTTTGAAAACAACCATTTAAGATTCATATTTCAGCCCCACCAGGCCATCAGCATTTCCTTACAAGGGTGTAGCAGGAATTGCCTGGCTTTTAGCCTGTGCTGCTTGTGGAGAACTTACCATCCTGACAGTGGTGACAGTGTCTGTTCTGATAAGCTGGTTGTCCTCATCCTTGTCTCCATCAGTAGTAATGGAAATGGGTGGCTCTGAAAATTGCAGTCAGATGGCAAGCTACTTGCTTCCTCTTGATATTTATTGCAGGCTAAGGTGTTGTAGCACCATCCCGCTTTCCATAAGACATCAGTTTAATGATATTATGGGATTTTGTTTCACTGTCCTTGTTTGAGAAGAGGTACCTCTCATAGGTAAGTCACCTTAAAAAAAGAAGTACCAAGCACAAATTGATAGCGTTTCCTTCTTAAATAAGCAGCTAGCCTGAAACTAGAGCTCTGAAGGAAAGAAACATTCAGTGCTTGCCCTGAGGGTTACGTCTGAGGAAAATATTAACTATTTCAACACTGTGTTGTGTGTTGGCAATTAGTTAAGTGCTTAGTCCAAACTCCTATCTAAAACTCCAAAGGAGGAAAAGCACCATCAGTTAAAAACAGGCACATGTGGATATGTTAAACAACTTTTAATACTTATGATGTAATGTTTTCAGCATACTGAAAATGAGTAGTTAATATATGATAGCAGGAATTCATTCTTTACTTGAAGTATTGATGACTTTTTGTATTCAATTAGTTTATAATCTCCAGCTCTTTCCAGTGCTGTGTAGGAAACTGTTTTTCATGAAGATTTTATGGAAGCAGCAAGAAGAGAAGGGGAATAGATGCTACTCAGTAAAGCTGTAAGTCCATTTGGGAGGCCTGGAGGAGAGGAACAGCTCCTGTGCAGATGTCCCTGCATTTAGCCGTAAGAGCTCCATACCTGATTGGGTGTGAGCACTTGCTGCTGCCTATATTCATGACTCAAGTGTAGGCTTCCTATCTAATGCCAGGAACCACATGTCTGTCAACAGCACCACTTCAGCTAAGTGATTGTAGCTCCCAAGCCAAATTATGAATTCTGTTGTTCTTTAGCCCACTAGAAGAGGCATTCAGAAATCTGCCACTGGATCATCTCCTGCTCTCTCAGGAGACATCCTCACAAGCCCCATGCTGATTGCCCTCATTAAGCTGCACTCACTGTGTGAGCTGAACCTTTTATTGTCTGCTATAGCTGGAAGATGGTAGGAAGGACGTTCTCATGTTTTAGCAGGTGCTGGGAATTGTTAAAGGGGTGTGATTTTTTTACTTAGGTAGTCAGACCAGGTGAAGAGGTAAATATAATTCCTCTGGGGAGAGAACATACATAATTTGCTCTGGTGAGCAAAGTATCGGGAAGTTAGCTCGGGAGGCAAGACCAGGGGCTGGAGGAATCACTCAGTCACAGTCAAAGAAATATTGGTGATGTTGTGGGGTTTATTTATTTATTTATTTTTTTTGGTTATTCTCTTGATTGTTTCCTTGCTTGCCTGCAATAAATGCAGCTGAACACATGGAATGAGTAAGATTTTATTTGGAAACTTGTCATCAACAAAGGGGGTCAGGTGTGAGATAGGGACCTTAGAAGGTGCAGCCGGTGTTTGTCATGAATAAGCTTCTATGAATTGCAGTTTTGGAACAAAGAGTTGTCTTGTTCAATGCTTTTTTTTTTTTTTTTGGTGTGTGATTCATCTTGTACAAGAGGGGAAAAATTGAGCCTGAGTTTGATTACCCATTCATGTCTCCCCACCCGAAAGAGAAGGAAGGGGCCTTGAGAAAAGCTGATGAAGCTGCAAACCACCACTTCTGTTATATGGTGTCTTGGGTGAAATTGGCCATGCCTTTTTATATCCTTCCTGTAACTGCTTTGAAATCTGTCTGTTTTAGGGACAGTGTACTTGTCTGTTGTGATGGGGTTTTTTAACTTTCTGTTTTGTTTTATTATCTTCAGCATGATAACTCAAATACCCAAAGACCATTTTCAGATCTTTAAGTTGCAATCTTGAGAGCTTGGAAGATTATGCAATTTTTAAGGCAATTTGGTGCTCCTCCCGATGTAGGGTTTCAAAGTTTTTATGATCAGGAGAAAACCTTCAATTAGAAGCTATCTTTTACCTATTGCACTGGTGCAAGAAAGGAGTCTTAGTTCTTTTATATGTGCCAATAAAGCAGCTTTTGGATTATGAAGAAAAACATAGCTTAGTTTGAGTTTACAGCACTACAAGTTCCTCTGTTATCTTCATTAGATTTGTAAAACTTCATTCAGATTGCTGTCATCTCCCTTTCAAGAAGGCTACGTTCTGATCTTGTGGTAATTTTTTGTGGTGCACAAACAAATATGTTCTGACTGCATTAAAAGTTGGGTATGTATTGAAAACAGCTTTTTTTAATTTTCCTCTTTTTTTCACAACAATTTGAGCATAACTTTGAGAAGATCCATTCATTTGAAGGAAGTGTACAGCCAACCTTTTTCCTGGCCAGTTATTATAAATGGGGCTGCTGTGCATGTTGGATTTATTTTCCAAGGCAGTGGAACTGTCAGCAGACAGAAGAGGGAAGCTGGCTATGTTGTGTGGCAAGCTCTCTGGTGTTTCCAACTATCCTCTGGAGAGCTGCCTTAGAACTTATTCGGCTGTTGTGAAAAGTATCTTCCATCCTTCTAAACCCATTGAAGTCATAGCTTCTCTTGCATTCTTGCTTTTTTTTTCTACATATGTAACAAATCTGTTGGCTTTTTTAAGTTTGAGCATCTTACTGTGTGTAAGGTGTGTTGTATGTTTAGAACTTTGCAGTAAGTTTGGACATTTAAACTTTACAATGACTTGTATATAGTATAGTGATTTTGTCCTAGTTGTTTATTACTAATCATGTGCTACTTTCCACCAGTTCAAAGTCCTATTTGTTTCATTATTTATTCAGTAACTGTATTTCATAATTCATATATTGTTTCTATAGGTATATCTATTCTGCACTTAATTTTTAGTTGGTACTTTCGCTTTTCAGTGTCTACTGTCTTTTTCACTCTGTCCAAGTGATTCTTCTTCTGTGCTTAAGAGCATGTCTGGCTGCTTGCCTATAAAAGAGAGCATGGCATTAGCTTAGAATAAAAACAATTTTTTAATTTTTTTTTTTAAGCGAAACTGTCTGTGGCTTGTGAATAAGAATATTGCAAGAAAGCTTTGTTAGCATGATAAATTTTTCTTTAGAACCATAAACAACCCTGCTCTGTTTTAAAGTTTGGATTTGGCCAAGTTTGTGGAAGTAAGGAGAACCAAGATAATGATAAAAATAGCTGGCATTCTGAAAGGTAACCACAGTTCTGAAGATGTTGGGTTCATGGCTCTGTCCTGTCAATGAGTGTTATGGAGAATATGATACATTTAATACTTTGGTTAGAAACAGGGATGTAAGAAGAAGATTCACAGCAAGCAATTTTAGTTTCAAGTGAAACATGAGGAATAAAGTTTTGTTAAAAGTTTTGCTGATCAAACACAAGAAAAATAAACAAAATATAGTGGTAAAACCAATGTACAATTTAAGGAAATCTGTCTTCGTGTTTTAAGTGGCAATATAGGATGCTTTTGTTGAGGGGAAAAAAGTTTGTTCTTATATCAACCATGTCACTGTGAGTAGGACTTCAATTCTGCTGTCCGTAGATAGAAACCTCTCCCCTGCAGTAAAATTACTTTGATATTCTTGAAAATATTAATTTATGTTGCAGATACTTCTTCTATGAAGCCATGGCTGTCAGTCACTGGCTCTATCTGCATGTACCAGGGGATCAATAGTACATTAAGGAAGCTGACTTGAGGAAGGGAAGGATTCATAAATAATAAATAGCAGGCTGCACTGCTGGCGCTTCATCTCTACCCAGAGTAATACAAATTCTAGTGAAGTACCCTTGTACTTCCTAACCCTATTAGGCTTGAAACCGTTATCCCAAATATTGATGCTTCCCTTTAGTCTGGTTCTTGTTAAGAAATATATCTGTGTAATCCTTAACTACATGCTGCCAAAGGAAAAGGCTAGTCTCTGTATCAGAAATACAGGTACATTAAGAATACTTGTGTAAGAACTGATCTGTAGTCTACTGAGAGAACAGGATTTGAAGCCAGGGTATATGGGGGCTGCTTTCAATGTTTTCTGAGCTCTGTAAACAATAGATGCTTCTGTAAAGAGATTTTTGTGGTATGCAGGACATATGAAATGTTAAGCATTGGAGCATGATCCTTGCACTTTAAATCTGTGTATTAATTTTTTTCATTAGCTCTCTCTGCTTCTACATCCTGCACATTGCTGGCAAGCATGCATCAGCAATAAGACTTTCTTCAGTAATGTGTCTGAGATATCTCTGAAATGTGGCTGGTCAGAGCTCCAGCTGCTTTTTTTGGAAGTTAGTTCCTTTCTAGACATTTAAGTAATTTCACCTGATATTACTTTAAATGTTCTATATAATGTGCTCTTTCGATGAATAGCCATGTAGAATCAGCACGGGAAGAGCAAAGTCCTTGGCAATGCCAGCTCAATTGCATCTGCAGATGAGGATTTAAAATTCTATGCAGCAGACAGTACCTCCAGCAGGCGAGTAAAAGGTTACTGCATTATTTTGCTTGTTTGCATCTGTAGTCTTTATCTATGGAAGGTTTTTTTTAACTGTTCAATTTGTTGTGCATGCTTGTATATAGATACTACTGGAAATCGATTTAATAGGAACATAAATATAAAAAGGGCAGAGCAAGGTGAAGGGGGAGGCTCAGTTCGGCTTTAAACCAGGGAAAGGGAGGGGGGAAGAGAGAGAGAATAAAGGGGAGGGGAGAGAGCAGGACAGAAATTAGGCTTTCAATGCATTGTGAAAGCGAGAAGTCTTTTCAGCTGCTTTCACATCACTTGTGTTTTTCTTAACCTTTTGCTAAAAAGGATGCTATTGAACAAGCAGTGATAGCTCTATAAATGTAAGTGACAATTATTTCAAGTCAGATTATCCCATAATCAGGTTAAGCAGTTGTGTTAATGTGAGACCTTCTACTTTCAGGAATAGTATTGCATACCATACCATCTTAAATCAATTAAAATGAGCTCTTTACAATATTATTTGCATTTTTTTCCTGTGAAAAGGCAAAAAAGTATATAGTTATTGCATTATTATCTCTTGCAAACAAGGAAATGCATCCAGCAGTAAGTTATTTTTGTGTATTAAATTGGGAGGGAGGGTATTCAGTGTTGCATTTTGAGCAGAATGTACTTCTTTTTAAAGGTTAGGAGACCAGTTTATGTCTCACTGGTCATTTGAATTTAGTTTTGCATTTTTTGTTTTCCTCAGAGCAAAGAGCTCCTTGAAGACTTTATTAAAGCTGCTTACACGATCTGCCTCTAACTTGCTTTGAGATTTGTATGTGGTACCTTTGGACATTCTACTACAAATCCTTTCATGCTTTTTTCTTCCTGGGTTTAAATTTGTGTTGGCTTTTCCTGACGTTGTTCTCATTCACGTAGCTTTGTAGCAGCCATTCTTATTTCAGCATCTGGTAGACCTGGATAGCATTTTTCTCATGCATCCTGACTTTCTAAGAAGACTTTTTCCCCGTTTCCTAGATGCTTCAAGTAGTCAGTCTGGCAGTGTAGCAGTCAAACGTCACCGCTCCCGTGTGTAATGGGAAGGTCCTTTTCCAGCAGAGGCGTTCAGGAGTTGGCAGCCCCAAAGGTGTGCAGGCAGCACCTGCTCTGTGCCGTGGGCGAGCGCCTGGGGCTGCGCGGGGTGGGGAGAGCGGCTCCGGGCTGGGCACAGCCTCCTCTGGCCACGGCCCAGGCTGGATAGGCTGCGCTGCTGGGGAGGGCAAAACAGGCTGGAAGTGACAAGAGCCAGCAGAGGAGTAGTCAGCAAGCAGTTTGGAGAGACTGCCATCCCTGAATTTGCTCCTCAGTTAGACAGCTGTCTGTCTTTTCGAAGCGTCTTACTTTGCAAAGAGGAATAGAGGGAAAAATGTACCCATTTTTTTAAATGCGAGATGCTGCTTGCTGATGAGACTGGCTGACTTTTTTTTGAGAAACATTCTTTTTTTTTTTCTTCCTTTTCTGTTTAGCAGTCTTAATTTCGGCCAGGGAGCTGCAGAATGAGGCAGCTGGCCAATTTTGAGTGTTTATGGGATAGTACTGGTCCTAATTTCTTTAAGAATAAACTCGTCTGATGAGCAAGTCAATGTGTGGCTGTGGCTGCAGCATTATTTCTTCTTTAATGAAGAGGCTGGGCTGTTCGACCTGCTGCTCCAATCTTCTATCTTGCAGTCATACATCAGAGCAGTTGCAGAGACTATCCATTGAATGTCTCAATCAGCCGAAGAAGGTAATTATATTTTTAATTCTAACTATACCAGTAAAGGGGTGCTGTGTAATTTGGATTTACATGATAAAAAGACAAATTTCAGATCTTTTTGGCAGTTTTCTTGACCTTGAGTAGCTATCCAATATCATTTTGCCATTATCAGGTTGTGTAGCAATAGAAATGTGCTGCAGTAATTGATTTTGTAATAGGATCAGGTGATTTACTGGATGCACTGACAACCACTTGCTTGCTTGTTCTGAAATGTGGAGCACTCTAATGGATGTTTTGATTGCAGCCTCGAGTTGCTCTGAAACTGCTAGATGCTCAAAGATGTAACACCTCATTTGTCAGCCTATCCCCTTTTCTGATAGCCACTTGGAATACATTAACACATATGCTTTATACATTCTCTGAGAATTTGGTCCGTGCTAAGCATAGTCCAAGTTTATGCCTACAGAACAGTATAGAGCAAGTCTTTATGGATTGCTATCAAATGTTGGGTTTTTTTCTCTAAATATGTTATGCTTTGGAAGTAGAAATCTGGCTCTAGATAGAAGACAAACCAAACTGAACAAAACCCATTCCATATCAGAATATGGATTTTACTGTAACAAAAGCCATTAGGAGCTGTGATCCAGTGAATTAAACTGGGGAGCTTAATTGGGTCTACTTTTTGAATCAATCTGTTTTAGGCTGATGAAACGTGTTGTTAAACTAAGAGCTTTTAAGGTACGTTGTACACCATTCATCTGCCGATTAATTGGAGAGTAGTATAAGTACAAAGTGTGTTACGGTGATTATAAATAGCTTCTATCTAGTTGTTTTCACTTTCAAAAAAGTCATAAGTCTTTATCCATTATTGTGAAAGAATAAACATGCCCTTTTGAGTTCACTGTTGCGTGCCATATCATATAATAATGAAAACTTAAATACAAAAAAAACCCATTGAAGTATTAAATGGTTTTTCATTGTTGTTGTGCCTATTTTGGAGTGAAAACTGATGGGGAAAACATTACATCAGAAAGTAGAAAAGTCTCACAGGGACCTTGAAGTCAGAAACAGTAAAAAAAAACAATTTCAGAAGGCTAAAGTTTAGAGGATGATGCTTTGGCTGGAGGACATGAGTATACTGTGTACAATAGGAGGTTGAATAACTAATAGCTAGGATCAAACACATAACAATTTCTCAGCTGATCATATATACAGTGATTTCAGTGGCCTGAAGTAAATCAAGGTGGCTGGATTTGAAATTGTTTAACCTGATTGTAATTAAACTAAACTGGAAAGCTCCTTCAGCCAATTCTCTCTTGATAACAAAACAGTGAGCAGGAAACATTTGATTCAAACCAATAGATTTTAATTTTATTTTCCATTTATACCTCAGTGAAGGTAACTAAAAGAAAATGGGTTCTCACTCATATATTTTATTATATCTTTTTATTAATAGGGAGGATATACTACTATTCCCACGCTTGCTCCTGTTGTGTATTGCTTGACTTAATATTCTTCTCAGCTGTTTGATTTGGGTTTGTCTTTAAGGCTTTTTTTGGTGTGAGGGGTTTTTTTTTTGTTTGTTTTTATTTTGGTTTGGTTTTTTTAACATTGTGAAATGAGCGTAAGTCCCTTTGCTGAAATAGGTTTCTATGTCACCAACATACACATGCAATTCCTATCCTTACACACCCAAATTCCTATTTCTCCAGTGCACAATACTTTTTTTCAGTCTGAAAGAGCTGCTCATTGTGTTGGAGTAGCAGAATGAGCCCAAGTGTATTTTTTTACATGAAGAGGAATGGTGTTCAAAGGTGTTGATGGTGTTAGAGGGTAGCACTTCACTGAGGTCTGGTTGCAGGATTTACTTAGTGATTGTTGAGTTCAGTGATTTGACTTTTAAAAAGTTGCATGTGGAGGCAACAATCTCGCAGTGTTTCAGCTATTTACTTTAGATTGCCTTAACAGTGAGTAGGAAACACAACTATTAGCTTAAGAGAGAGAATAATTAAAAATCACTTCCATTTAAAGAAGTTAACTTGAGAAAAATAAGCTTAAATAGATTGCTTTTACTTTGATTTTATTTTTATACATCTTTTCAAGGTTAGTTTATACCACATGGAAATTTTGCTACTATAGTATTGTATATCATAAAAGTATTTGCAGGAAGGTTGATGTGATCTGCTGTGGTTTGAATTCTAAACATGATGGTGAAGAGCTAGTGGATTAAGTTCTGAAGTTCAAGAGAAAAACCTTTATGAGTAAGTGACGAAAATAGTTGAAAATAATTACATTTTTCAGAGAAAGCAGAAAATTAGTTCATTTTGTAGAAGTGCTTTATGTGCAAACTTGCACTTGAAAACATACAACTGGAACTGTAACTAGGGCAGGGAAGAGAGAAGGGCTTTTTTGTGGAGAGTGATATGTTACTGAAATGGCAGTGAATACTGTAAATATGTGCTGCAGGTACTGTTGTACAAATGGAACAGAAGGAGTAACAGAGCTGATTGAATAGTAGTATCAGAAGTGTTGAAGCCAACCAAAAAAAATTAAAAGTTCAACTGGAGACTCACCAAAGTGCCTCTGGCGCGAGTTGGTGACCCTTGGGTAACACAGCCCAAGGTGCCCCTGCCTGTGGCCACCCACTGTGTCCCCTGCGTTGCCTCCCAGCTCCTGCCTCAAAGTGGCATCCAGGGCAGATGGGACGGCTGGTTCTTCTGTACAGCAGCACTGTTATTTTAGGTCCTGGCATCTCCTGGTGCTCTGGTGCTTAAATAACAAAAGCCAGCACTTTGCCAGATTTAAAACTAGTGTTTCTGCATTATTATTCAGCCAGAAGATATTTGTAGTGGTAGCCACTGCAAGAGTCCTGAATAGGATTTGCTTTCTAAAGAAATTGTAATGAGAATGAGACTTTGAGCATGTGAAACATCAAGGTAACATTATAGTAAAATGGTATATTAAAATCACA
The DNA here is from genome assembly GCA_013397955.1 of Grantiella picta. NCBI lineage: Eukaryota > Metazoa > Chordata > Aves > Passeriformes > Meliphagidae > Grantiella > Grantiella picta. The sequence goes on from VZRM01002350.1 coordinate 16,911, forward strand.
AAGAAACTGGCTTTATCTTAAATGGTACATTCACTGTTGAAATTTAACCTTGGTAATTAGGTTTCAATATTTACCAAAATTGGTTTAATTGTGCACACCAATTAGTGAGATGATTTTGTAGACTTAAAATATTGTATGTTTGAAGTGTCTTTCAAAGTGTTAGCAAAAGGAATCTTCCAACAAATTGAACGCCTTTATTAAAAAAAAAAAAAGCCAACCAAAAAAAAGGAAAAAAAGGATTGAGAGATTTATATAAACTTTATAAAAATTGGAACTTCTGCTTACTTTTTACCTTACTTTTTTTACTTACGTTTTAACAGAATTCTTGGAGGTGTTTCCTAGAGAAATACTTGACAAAATGATGTCTCCTGGCAGCTTTTTCAGCAGTCTAGTTTAATTTATTTTCCTGAAATATCATAGTACTAGGTTTTAGTTTGTGTGTGCTGTTTTGCATAACGATAGCAGCTTCTGTGGGATGCAGAACTGTTACTGTTTGGTAACAAGCATTCACAATAGAAGAAAGCCCATACTTTCATTTACTGATCTCCTTGCAAAAGTATAGTGAAAAAGTGCTGTTATTTTTGAATGCCTGTGTAGCTACAGACAAAAGATAATGATCTTTTAAGCTGGTTTTCTCACTCTGCCTGACCTTCCAGATCAGTTGAGGGCTTCTGCATCCGATTACTTAATGAGGAATTGACAAGATTGATTCATAGCTTCCCTGCTTCCACTCCAGGTGATTTCAGAAGGAACAAATACTAGGTTGCTGGCAATTGCAGATTGTTGTAGGGTCTCACCTAGACCTAACTTGAATTAAATCCAGAATAAAATAATGGGACCATGACGATGGATGAGTGACGTATCTTGCACTTCAAAATTTGTCAGACATGCTTATTTTATAAGAGTACATGATTATTTTATAAAGTGTAGATGACTATATTCTTGCATGTAAAGCCCTCATCTTAAACTGGAACAGTACCAATAGTGGAGAAGGAATATTTAAAAAATGGAGTACTGTATGAAGTTGAATGAAGGCTTGAGGACACTAAAGGTTGGATACTAAGGGGAGAAGCAGTAAGTGAAAAGGAACTAGAAACAGGCAGGTGTTTTATTGGAAGGTGGAAAACCTTGCTGTAAGCCACTTTTTAATTATCTATGTATGTATGAATCTTGCACAGCTGCTAATCACAGATTTTGTTTTGTTTTTGCAGACAACATGCCGTGTGTGGGCATTTTTTACACAGACAAGTGTTATAGTTGGGATTTGTGTTTTCTTGTTTGTTTCATGCTGCCCTCCAAATTGGTGTCATTAGAAATTTGGTACGGGATTCTAAATGTCAGGCTTCATTCTCTAAGAAATATAATTTTAGATAGCAGTTCTAATGTGTGTAAAGGGAACCTGGTAACTCCCACGTGGCTAAATTTAGCTCTGCTAAGAATAATGTCTAAAAAACCTCCAAAAAATAAAAATCAAAGTCTTCTTTTAGTAGAATGAAAAGAAAATATGGATCTATATATATATCCAATAAAAAGAGAATAGTTAGGTCTTTTTAGGTCAAAATCTTTAGTAAGTTTAAAGTTAATTCTTCTTGTAAATAGGTTTTGGAAAGTTCCTGTTTCTTGAGGAGACAGCTACTTTCCCTATTTTGTGTATGGCACAGCAAAAGCAAGGAACAAGTAATGAAATACTTCAGCTAGGCAAGCATATAGGTATTTTTTGCAGCTTATTTGGTTGTGCCATCTTATGGCTGCTTTATGTGTTAAGAGGTTAGTATAATTATAACTGGAGATAAGAGACTTTGCTTAGTTTCAAAAAGTATGATGGCCTATGATTTTTATGAATGAATGATGATTTATGGGGTGTTTTTTTGTTTGTTTAAAACTGATCCTTCTCAGCATATGTGGGCTGTTCTCTCTGCCAGCAGCTTAACATAAAGGAGTCTTGCAGGCATAAGGGGGAAAGACTGAAAGTGTGTGATGTTACATGTTCAGAAAAGAAGTCCTGCTGTAATTGGAGGGGTGGAGATGGTAAAATGGCCTGGGAATACCCAGAAGAGTAAGTTTAAATAGAAACAGACTTTATCTTCTGGATAATTGGGCAAAGAAGATTCTTTGGGGGTGTTTCAATGTGGAAATGGTGGTGAGAACATAGCTCTAAGAGGTTCTGCCAAGCCTTCTGTGTGTTGGAGATGACAGACTATGCCAAGGACCTGAGCCAGGGGAAAAAGGACATACAGATTTTTAAGGTTAAAGGAAATATTATGGTTGTCTAGTCTGACCATCTGCATAGAACACCACAGGATTGTACTTGTGCTGTAACCCCAAGATGAGGTTCAGTAACAGTATGCAGCATTCAGAGCTAAATTGGATGGCTCATTCTTTTGATTCAGACTGTTCTGCCCACAAAACCCTAATCCAGCACTTGTTGCATTGTCATCTATTAACTCTTTAAAGATTCTATATTAGCATTTAAATTTTCCTAGGTCTTTATCAAGCTAAAGTAATTTCTTTCTTTTGCTATTTTTTTTTGACCAGTGCATAATTTCTTTCCTGTTGTTGGCAAAACAGGAAAAATTATGACAGTACAGTAAACAGTAACATTTTGTGGTAAAATGCTTTTACTGGCATCAGTATTGTCATTATCAGAACTGCAATATAAGAGATAGCAAAACCATTGCAATGTCCTCTTGCTCAAAGCAGAATTTAGAAAAAAAAATCAATTTCAGAAATAAATGAGATTTCTCAAACGTCGTAATTGGGATGTTTTACCAGAATGGTAGCATTTTTCTTCATCCCAACAGGCTGACATTGCAGGTTTTAATTTGAATACAGTCACTTTCTTAGAAATGTCACTACGAGTGCTACAGTACACACAATCCTGTTAATCCATTAAAGTCTATGAGATTCTGGGGTATTCAAATTGAATATTGTCAGTTTTAATCAAACCAACTTTTCATATTATATCTTAAGAACCCTCCCCCCAGTTCCCTCCTTCTCCAAGGTTGCATTTTACTCATTAAATTCCACAAGACAGCAATGAGCCATGGAGAGGGAGATGTCGTCACACCAACAGTGGTATTCAGGTTCTTGGGCAGTAGTATCACTGGAGCAAAATTGAATTTGTGTGCTTGACTTGGCTGGTTTGAAAGGCCCCCCAGGAAACGTCTTACCTACTGATTCCTATGAATATTTGTTTTTCTAAGCAGCAGACTTTACTTTTTGTGACTTTGTGCCATAACTTAGAAATTGTTGACATTCAGCCTTGGGAGATGGTGTTTAGGGCCACATCAGGAATAAAGCTTGTGCAGTATGAACTGCTCTGGTCATTCTTACAACACTTTCAGTTACATGAAAATATCTTGCATCCTTATGAGCTGAATGCTATGGTCTGCTCATTGTTTTGGTAAAGTAATTGCAAAGATTTTTTTTCCTGTATATTTTGTTAAAGCTTCTGTTCTGGAGCTTTTAAACAATTGTTTCCTCTCTACTATTTGTATTCCAGTTTTGCTGGTGTTTTCTCTGTTACCTTAAGTATCCTTGCACTTATACTGTGAGGCAAGACAGAGAAACAAACAACTCAGATATTGGTATGTCATGCTCTGTGTACTTAATATTAGAATTAGACTGTCAGTTTAACAACTTGTTCTCCACAGAGTTCAAAAGATTTTTTTTTATTAATACATTATAATTTTTTCTTAATTCCATAAGCCTCTTTTTCCTTTATCCTCCCTGTTGAGATGTCACTGATGATATTGTATTGATCCACTAAAAAGGTTTGTGGTGAAGCTTTTTACTTGATGTAGGCTGTCTTTTTAATTATAGCTGTGCCAGAATGCTGTGCAGAACTCTGTAGTTAGGGTTGTGTCAGCACTTACATATGAAATCTCTCGTTTTTATCAGTGACTTACTGCTGACAATAAAAAATTGCTTTGAGGAAAAGCATAGCAAGATCTTAGCCTTAAGCGTGAGTCAGTAAGAGTTCACTATATCAAAAACCATTCAGATGCATCTGAGTTAATGAAAGGTTAGAACCTTCTCTTTTACACACAGACTCACTATATGTACTTGCAACTACTGTTAGAAAATTATTTTAAGGCTTTTTTCCTTACTTGAGGTACTGCCATTCAGCATCTAAAAAGCAGCAGAATTCAATGCTGTCTTCCTCTGAGCATCTCTAAGGGCTCTACAGCAGTTCTTGAACCTGCCTGCCTCTTTGTCTTGGTTACCCCCTGCCTCCTCCTTTCCCTTCTCTCAAGCCTGCAGTTGCCTTTGAGTGGAGGACCTAGCAAGAATGAAGGATGTCTGTCTCATTGGTGTTCTGTTTTTATACTTATCAAAAGTTTGATCCTACGGGAGAAAGAAAGGTGTGCAGAGGGGTATTTTCTCATTTTAGAAACATAAAGCCGCTACTGAGAAACAATGTGTCTAATACTGTAGACTGAGGCTGTTGTATGCTGGCTCCAGAGCACAGAGCTATTCCCTAACAATGGGACCCTAATTGAACAGGATTGATTTGTTTTTTCCCTAATGGTGGTAGTGAGAGTGTTTGCCCTTTGCGGGAAAGGGAATGGCTCAAGCACTCAGGGATGGGCTCAGTTCCTACTTGTTCTTGCAAGGGTGTAAGTGCTCATCTCTCCCTTTTCTGAAAGAGTGGTGAGAAATTATTTGGGTGGGGGCATCTTCCATCTCTTTTGTGGTATGTAGGCCACTGTGTGATTAAGAATAAGGAGAAGGAATGTGCTTTTAAATAAAGGCAGAAGGAATGTGCTTTTGCAGGCTTAGTATACTTTGCCCTGAGTTTCAGGAAGTGATGCCCTGAGTACCAGAGTCTGCTCCTTGTGTTATTTCCATGTCTCTCTCAAAAATTTGACAACTATGGAAAAAGTAGGACTAAAATACAGCTTTCCCTAGGAGCTGATATCCTAGGGTCATCATCCCTTCTGTTATTCTGTCTTGTTGTCATAGAATGCTGAATTGAGGAGAAACAATGCTGTTTTAAATCTCCCTCATCAGATTTCGCTCTGGTTATGCACATGTGTATCTTTCTTCATTTCTCATCTAACTGATCCTGATGTACAGACCTTATGATGTTTTGATTTGGTTTTGCTTTGTGGTTTATGGATAGGTGTCAGCCTGGTCATCAGGCCCTCCTGGGATGGGAAAATGCTATAGGAAAAGCAAACATATTGCCAGCAAAGGCAGCTGTTGATGGGTACAACAAGTGAAAAGAAGAAGAAAGATATGTAATGCTCAAAAAACTAAATTTAAAGAATCAGTTGTCAGAGTTCAAAGCACAGCTATGCAACATTGCTACAGATACAAGTCAGGCTCTCACAGGAACTTGCTATCACAGTTAGGTTCAGTGTAGCTGACCTTGCTGGGCAAGCTTCTAAAAGAATCCCTCTTGCACCTGTTTGTTATTAAGATAAAGCAGTTCACTATGAAATGTACATACATATCATCGCATTGAGCAACCTAGAAAACATGTATAAATATACCTTGTTTACATTCTGTGGGCATGTTGATAGACCCTGAGGGCAAAAATTGGAGTGTGAGGCTTTTAATGCAGGAAGAAGTTGGGCTGACAAAGTAATGACATTTTTAATTGTTTACCTTTCACTTTTCCAAAGCTCTTTTTCAGAGAAGTATATGTAATAAACATCACTTTATAAATGGGGAGACAGACTCTAAAAGTGAAAAGGATGAAGGTTTCTCTTCAGGCCCCAGGCAAATCTGAGCATGGAAACCAAATCTCTCCTCAGACTCTATTCAGCAGTTTTCCCACTAGGTGACATTTTCTCCATATAGTATTTTCTTTGTGAGAAAAGCACAGAGAAAAGTCTCAGGTGACTGTAAGATGGCAAAACATTTGTAGGGGTATTTCAAATACCTTAAAAAGGTGATCCCCATTTTATATAACTGGAGAAATAAGTCACAAGGAAGATAGTGTCTTGCCGATATTCTCTCATCTGGAGTTGGGGTAAAAATCAGAGCTGTTTCCTACCTCTAACACATTTAACAAAATGGTCTCTGTAGCCTCTTGGACTTTATTGCTTCAGTTTCTTTTGTGCCACATCTTCACAAGTACGTGTGCAGTGTCTTTGCCAACCGTTGGGAGCTGTGTGCCAACTAATGCAGCTGTCACTTGATTATTTTTTTTCCCCCAAGCTTTTGGCTCCATCTGCTTGCCTGGTCACTTCCATTGTTTGCTTTCCATTTCCTACTGTGCTGCCTCCCAGATGCATAGTTGTCAGTAATAGTCAGTTTGTGCCTCTCCCTGCCCCCAGTCTCCCTAGAGGATGCAGATTACACCTTTCCTTCCTCTGAAGGCCTATGCCCATACTCACATTTCAGGATGGAGAGTAGAAGAGACTTCCTGAACATGTCATAACTAATGTATACTAAAGCATTTTCCATCTGCTTTCCACCCACAGCTACAGCTATTTCTCACAGTATCTGCAGTGACAACAAAATATTTTTCATGAGCAGGTTTTGGTTAAGTGGTATAAATTGAGGAAGAAAGGAAACAGCTCGACAATGTAGACTGAGGATAAGAGCAGGAGCTGGGAAAGGAGTTCTGTATTTTATTTATCTTAAAGGTATAACAACTCCTAATTTTGAGGGGTAATTTACTGATGGAAGATTGGTCACTAATTATTTTTTTCTACTTAGAAAGATCCCTTGCCTAACATGAGCAATTCAAGATCTTAAAGTGTGCAAACATGCACATTGCTAAGTTAGTGCAGAGCATCAAAATTAGTGTGATGAGCCAGTTGAATTTGAAACAATACATGAACTGGCAAGCCACCTAGCATAATTCAAGTGAGAAGTATGGATAGGTTCTACCTGCTGCTTATGCATGTTTGACATTCAATTTTATTTATTTATTTATTTATTTTAAATATCTATGTGTGTCTATATATTAACCTGCCATTGATTTGGTGTCAGTTTTTGTTTGGGAGCTTAAAAAAAAGAGCAACAATTGGCAGTTACAAACTGATTAAGTTTTGCAAGTTTTATTGGTCTGAGAAGTTTTTTGTTTCATTGCTGTAACCATGGTCTTTTTATCTTGCTTATCTGTACATACACACTGCCTAAAAATTTCTTAGGATCAGATGGGTGCATTGATGCATACACATAGGTTGATTTTTAAAAACTTTTTGTATCTTGGTTAACATTTTGAACATTTGGCACTTTTTCCTTCAGAAGAATGAGTAGTTAAATGTATTTGCTGTATTTTGTAGAGTTTCTAAACCCATTGAATTCCATGAGAAAATAATAAAACTGCACGTAAGGATAATTGTTATCCTGAGGAGACAAAATTACCACCTTTCAGGTTTATTCTTACTAGAAATGTGGAGTTAATCTTTTGCAGACTGAGAAGTATCTGGCCATTTGGTGACCATACCTTCCATTGTGGACAAATGTATGAAAGAGGAATCTTTCCTTATGCAGAACATAATGAATTTTTATGTGTTTCAGTGTCCAAGTGTTTCTCAAACCTGTTTTATGCAACATATAGCATGAATATTTTCACTATTCTGTATTGCTGGTATGGTTACATTTGTTTTCNCTTTCAAGTCTCTTGTGGACCTTTAGTTTTGTAAATGAAGTAAAATAGCAGCCTTCTATCTGTGGAAAAATATAGGCAAAGAAGTATATAGTGAGTTTTGTTTGAAACTACATTTAATGGTTCTGAGCTGTTACATTGACTCAGTGACACCCCAAAGGTAGCAAAAATCACTTGGGTTATGGAATGTTTCAGATTCTTTTTGATCCTATGGCATCTAAAAACATCTCCAAACAAAACAATGCCCCCACTACCACCAAAGAAAAAACAGCCATGAGTCCTGTTCTGAGAGAGCAAAGATGAAAAATGTATATTATTATATTAGAGACGTTAGCTCATTTTATAGCAGGAAGTTTGATTGCTGTAAGCACAGGAAGCCAAATCTTGTACCTTAGTTTTTGTGTCACAGCCAGTGCACAGAGTGGCTGTTTGTGGAATAGTGAGGTGCAGAAGTGCTAAAAAGTAGTGGCATCAGATTATTGTAACTTAAGGAACAAACTCTTTATGTCCTGTGCATACTACCAGTACCTGCCTGTGGGAAGAGCTGAGAAATACAGAAGTGTTGGCAATTCCTTGGCTGTCTAACTATTACCAACTTATTTTAGCCATAGTCTGAAGAGGTCTTGTATTAATACATGTGGGTTTATAGGTGATTGTCACTGGTTCCATGAGCAGGAAAATGTTGGTAGCTGACACGTGAAATCTTGTGCCACCAATTGCAGAGGGATAGCTATGGTAAATGTCCTGATAACATATATTGTATAAAGTGTAATTAGGTGACAGATGGTGTCAAATTTCACTTGCACTTGTAGTTGGCATAGTTTTTTGAGGAGGGAGCAGTAAGGACACACTGGTGTTTTTGCACTTTATTTAGCCACTTCTATTCCGCCCCCCCCCCGCCCCCCCCATTTTGTACATTTACTCATGCTGTTTGAATGCAATTACACTTTCAGTTTTAAAAAGCAAGTTCTTAGATGGCCAGTTAAGATATCCTTGATGCTGAGGAAGGCAGGTACTACTGCTGTATAAATACAGACTTCTTTTTTAAATGTGTAAGTATACAGTGGTTATTGTATCTTGACAGGCTATCTAACACAATGGCAGGATTGATGTTCCTACAACCAGGAGTCCACTATTTTCCACATTTAAAACTTCTTATGACTGTAAATATAGGCAAGTACTGTTAATATGTGAAGACACTTGTCTCTTCATTTGGTTTATATTAGCAATTGTATTGATGACTGACAAACATTTTCTGGTATCAGGCAAAATCTGTCACAAATAAAACATTTGATTTCATTTTCATGCAAGGATTGTAGTACAGTCTTTGCATTTTCTCAGAATAAAAAAAGAGATTATTTTTGTATTTTCTGGTTTTTAATTCTATAAAATTGATTCCTGTCCCAAGGTAATGTTTTTTATCTTTACTAGTCACAATGACAGTGCACGTTGTTTGTGATCTTCTGCTCTTCAATTTGCTTTTGCTCCTTAATTTCATCAATAACTCTGCTTGGATCCTGCTGTTGATCTGTCATATCAGCTCTAAATAACTTGGCAAAGAGTCCTACACAAAGGTAAATATACTTCTGCAACCTTCACATGATGTGGAACTGGAGTTGGGGTTTAACAACCTGTACATTTCAGGATCATATACAGATTTACACCAGCATGTGTTGGGTATGTCAAATAAAAGGAGTTTAGAGAGATGAACACTTCTTGAAAATACTTCCTTATAAATGCTTCAGCTACTTTAGACATGAGTTATTCTGGTTAGTGAACTTCACTGGCTGACTGGTTTAACATCTTACTGGTTTGTTTCCTTTATGTGATTCTTGTCCTAACAGTATTGATAATATGCTGCAAGGACAATGCTGCTTGGACTCCATTTCCATTGCTAGAGAAGCTTTAAATATTATTAAATTAAGGAATTGAGTTCTTGGCCTTTATGACAGTTTTCCTCTTCTTGGTGCAGAAAGCCAATTTACCTTGAAGCATAAAATAAACAACCAAGTACTAATGTTATGAAGTGTCCATTTCTGCTTGTTTCAGCTGTTACTAAATATAAAAATTGATATGCTGGAACACTTACTCCTGAGTCGTCGTCTTTCTCCAAGCCTTGCATAATACAGTAAATCAATAATGCACTTTCTTGCCTACAGGCACTGAACAGATCTGATCCTGTTTACTCTATATCTAGTAATGAATTATCTATAATTCCTGTAAGACCTTACACTGTATAATTTATTCTACACTTCACTTTTTTTCCCCTTGCTATCCCCTTATGCTTAGTTCACTTCTAGTTATATGCTGCCACATGTGCTTGGAATATTCTGTTGTGATACACAGCTTCTAACTTCACCTTGCAATTTCTTTTCAAAACAATTTTTCTTTGATCTCATCTAGTCCCACTTTCCTGCATTGCTGCTTCTAATTTTTTAAAACAGTTGTGGATGAACTAATAAGCAGCATATCAACCCTATTGCAAGCACCTAAATGGTTATCTTCTGTCTTTGGTCTGAGATTTACGAGTTCTGTTGAGCAAATACTGTTTTTTAGACAGTATAAACGATGGACTCCAGTGTATGAGAGCCACTTGGCTCATTGCTTCTTGAAAGGAATACGTGTATTGACAGTGAGAGATCCTGGTTGATATTTGTCAAACCTGTACTTGGGGAAAGGACAAATAAAAGCACATATGGAGGACAAATAAAAGCACCTGCTTTTGGATTTCACATTTGTGTACTGGGTATGGAGGTTCCTGGTAACTAATTTGGAGGTGATAATGTGCTTATTAAAAAACAAAATTTGGGGTTGTTTTACTTCTGCAGATCTCAAAGACTTGAATAGACTTTCAGAAATGCACTGAAGCAGAGCAGCACTGAGCATTTCAGTCATGGGGAAAATACAGTGAAAAGGATAGAGGTAATACGTGAACAAGCAGGAATAGAATAATTTCCTACAGCCTTTTTTAGGATATGTTAGCACTTGGAAAGATATGTCATTCTTTCTTCAGATTTTCTTTTAAGACATAAGGTGGAGCTTTTACCGACTACCTCATTACCGTCTTTCACTATCCCTGCTGTTGTTCATTACTACTGAAGCATACAGTCACTGAATGTGTGGTCACTGCAGAAGCAAATAATTGAATGCTCAAATCCAGCTTTTCAAAATGCTTTTCAAAACAAATAAACTTGTCTTCAGGTGTTTTGGATTCTTACTGGATCTTATAAACTTACAGTAACAAGTATTTTACAGATAATGTGTTCATTTGCATTTTATAAGTGTTGATTTTTGAGGGCTTTGTGTTAATGGCTGGAAGAATCCAGGTCACTCTTAAAATAGCGTATGGCATTGGTCCTACCAGAACAGAACAGATTCGGCTGGCATTTTATTTCTTCTACTTTATTACCACATCTGCAAATATTAGCAGTCTGTAGCTATTTCTACATTCAGCTGTGATCTTTTGCTGCTTATTGATGAGGATTTGGTAAGAGCAGCATGTAGTCCTGAACAATAGTACTGTACTTTGTACATAAAAATTCCTGATTCCTCTGCTTTCTAATCTTTCCCATGCATCCCTGATCTGCTAAAAAAAACCCCAAACAACTCCAAGAAAACAAACAAAAAGACAAACACAAAAACCTCAAGTAAACCAAAAAGGTAGGAAAGTTCTTGATGATGTTCCATTCCTTGAGGCATGTTCTAAGTTCTGCCATCAGTCTGAATAGTGTCATGTCCTGTCCATGTGTCTGCATCTCAGGCTCTCCCTGATTGCTTTGGATTGCTTTGCTTTCTTTTTGTAGATAAAGAATGCTAGAGCAAAATTTTTCTCTCAGACCTTCCTGGAGACATGAGTAACAAGAAGTGGTAGCAGAGCAGAAGGCACATGTCAATGCGACATAGTAGTAGCAAAACCACTAAAATGTTTACCTTTAGAAAGACCCTTTTTCATGGTTTCAGTTGTAGAATGTATATGCTCTTGCACAGCACATCTCATTGAACCCACTGATGATGGGATTGCTTATGCATTTCGTGTATTTGCAGACTTGTCTTATATTTTGTTAAATTTCTGAGGTTATTGGAACAACTAAAGGAAATTTTTAAAAACCCACAAAAACCCAACCCCCCAAAAAACCCCCTTTTTAGAATGGAGGGTAAAGTTGGGAGCAAAGCACACTGTCCAAATAGTAAATTCGGTGATAAATTTGCCATCTGGGTATAGGCATGAACTTTTTTTTTCCTTTTCCTTTGAAATTATCTGTCCTCATGAGCTTTCTCAGGATATTCACTTTTGAAAGTGACTGCTAAAGAAGCAGGAAGCCAATGAATTAGAGTAGTGAGATAGAATCTTTGTGGCAATTCCAACTGGCCAGTACTCTTTTTATCATATATTTATCACCAAAAAAAACTAACAAAAAAAACCTGTCACTTGGAAAATATTTAACATTTTAATTGCATTTACAGCTTGTTCTCTGATTAAATACGAGAAGCGGTAGCAGTTCATTACTGCACATTACTTGTATGGTACTTAGCATTTCTGAGATGTGTGTTACGTCTAACATATGTTCATAGGCTGTAAATGCCAGCTACTTTCTAAGAGTGTGGTTGGGATTCTTGGCTGAGTTTTGATGGGTGTTATCAACGTGGGGAAACTGTGGAACAGAACAGAGCATGAATCTGAAGTGAGCTCTTACTGCTTTCCCAGGTGAATGTGACTGGGCCATAGTGGGCATTGAGTTCAGGTTCAGCTGGGCCGACTGCAGGTTGTGGCTGCATGCTGCCTGCCCTGTGCTCCTGCAAGAGATTGTTCACCTCTAATCTGTGTGTGGAACTGCTCATGCGAGTGCTTCCTAATCTATTTCAGGCAAAATGAATCTGCTTAGCTGAGACTTTAAACTTGTAAGCTAACCTGGCTCATTCTGACTGAAGCGGATTAGTGATGCTTATGTGCGCAGGTACGCCAGGAGATCTGGTTGGATGAAGGGATAAGCAAGCTGGGTGTGGGAGGCTGAGCCTGTGCCTCAGGAAGAGTCTATGCATGTGTGTCTACACTCCTATTCTTTCCAGAAGTTCCTTTAAATAGCTTATTTTAATGTGTCAGGAAGTGTGCTTTGAAAGCAAAATAAATCTTGTGCAGAATAAGCATGCTGGGGTGCTTGCTGAGCACTTGTTTTCTATTAGCTGCTAGTCCTTATCTATTTTAAACTTAATATATGACTGCTTTGTTGCAGTTTTATCTAATTCAATGATCTAGGAATTCCCTAAGATGCTTGTTTTAGTTCTTCTCTATCTCTAGGGATAAAAAGTTCAACTGATATTTCAGTTTCCACTGGAACTGTATGCACACCGCTATAAAGGAAAAAGACAAACTCAACTAAATGATTTTTCAAAAATATCTGTTAAAAACTGCTGTCAGACTTCTGAAGTTGATTTTTTATATTTTAAAAAAGAACTGCCAGAAAATCTGCTGACGCTTTTTTCCATTTTCCTCTATTTCATAACTTAGAGAATTTCTGTGCAAGCTCATAGAAATCTCATGCTTTTTTGAGGTTGGTGATATGATTTCTACCAAGTCAACCATTTGTCAATGATGAATGGTGCCTGCATCTGACCTACTTAGTATTTCCATGCTGGGGTATAGATGATGGAGCACTCATCATCCAATCTCTGTTCCTTCACCTGTGACAGAAAGGCCTAGTAATGCCCAGCCTGCTGTCCTGCTCCTGTGAGTTGAACGTTTTCCAGTTGTTAGGACTCTTCAGAAAAAGTGTCCTGAATGCTTTCCGTCTTGCAAATTCCTCACCTGAGACTGAATAGATGTGGGATCAGACTTCTAGGTTGTCACCTCCTGTCCACTTGTATCAAGTCCTTTAAACCAAACAGAATCAAATCTGTTGAGTTCAGATATTTTTCTGGTGAGGCTTAGAGCTGAAAATGGCAGATGTTACTCTCTGGGACAGTTTCCACTCCAAGCCAAATATGCAGCAGATTTTCTTTACTTTCTTCCCTCACCCCTGAACTCAAAAATTAAGGAATGCAAGTCTAATTGGGCAGTCTGTGAAAAGTGGCTTTGGGCCATAAGTTCCAAGAAGAACCACAAAAAATTTACACTGATCAGTATTTTTAAAATCGTCACTTCTTCAGCAAAGTGAACACTGAGTGCAGGAACTGCTGCTGAGAACAGCCATGTTCCTGAAAGGGTTGGTACCTTCAATGTCAAAGTAGTTATTTAACATATTGAAAAAATATACCAGAAGTACCTAAAAGAGCTTGGGGGTTTCAGGTCAATGCCCACCCATGAAGATGAGATATCTTGGAAACACATTCTTGATCTCACTGATGTGTGAGGAGTAAGTGCAGATCTGTAGACCCCATTACCCTATGTTAACTGCAATACCTTTGAGAATGGCTGTGACCTCTGTTGGAATGAATTTCAGTACATAAACCCTGCACTATTACAAGTAGAAAATACATTCTTGCTAGGCTTTGATACAAATCTGTGAGGAATTCACCAGGAAATGAAAGCATTTCTTAGAGCCTAGTTTCTTTCCAGGATTCTTACTGAAAAAAGAAAGAAAATTTGTGTGCTGCATATTTCCTAAGTGTTGAGATTATTGGAATGGAAATGTAAATATCTTAACAAGGTCAACCATATTTTTTGGATCATTTTATACTTCATACCTGATCATTGCTTCAACTGAGCAAATAGCTGACTCCTATGTCTTGGTGACTAAAAAGTGATTTCCAAACTTTGGGTGGAATGGTACCATTTGTTAATCATCCATGCACTGGCCAACGTGGAAGCCCAAGTGTAGATGATAAGAAAAATTAAAATAGACACAGACTTGAAGGCTGTGAGGGATGACTTGAACGTCACATTGCTTGTACTATATTCTGTTTTCCTCAGTGGAGGACTGGGACTTTTGAAAAATTGAGCTATTTAGTGGGAGAGCCTTAGAGTTACTAAAAGCCTTTCTGGGCTGCTGCAGTGAGAAGTTCACTGTAAGGTCTATTTTGCAGGCTTCAAGCTATGTCATAGGACATAACCTAATCAGCCAGGTTTTCCAGTAAGAACAAATATAAATGTCCTGTTTTTGATTGTGCTATCAACAACCGATGTGTTACTCAGAAAGTCATCCAATTTGGCATTCTCTCAGTAGAAACAGTTGGAGTGAAATGCAACTGTTTGCAGCTGGACTGTTCCACACATCACTCTTACATAGTAGTGATAAAACAACATTCTAAATTAACTGGATAATGGCCCCAAAATTTGTACTAAATTGGGTATTTTACAAATTTTGTTTTTTAACAGCTTTTCATGGTTAGAAAATAAACAACCAACCCAACAATGTGCTTTGTGTGTTCAGTGCATCCAGAGCTCTATTCTTTCCTGTCATCAAGGTTTGACTCTTCCCTTGCCTATTGTGTTGTGGGTTTTTGTGGCAATTAGGAAACAAACCATTTTGTCACACAGATTGTACCATCTCAGCTGCTTTGGATTTCCACCTGTTACCAGCAATCTAGCAAATTTCTCCTTCTGAATACCAGTACTTCACTACGACCTGAGCAACTTCTTCTACGTGCTTCCAAAATATGCCAGTCTCCAATATCCACCAGGCAGCTGTGGGACATGGTAACTGACCTTTGTGAAACACTTTACATGTGATGCAGCAGCGAGGGCAGACACCAGGTTTGGATGGGGAGTGGTGCAGTCTGTGTTTGATTAGTACAGCTGATGCTGTTTGGCACTGTCTGGAAAGACAGAGACTGCTCTTCACCTGGAGGAGTCTGTACTGACAATGCCCTTGGAAAATCAGGAACATAGATTAGCCTACAGTAAAGGCGGATCAAGGCAGTAACATCGGAGGGTGTTCCTCTTTGCAGCTGCTTCTGGGTCATGGGTTTATTGTTGGAAAGAAAATGTCCTAGCCCTGCATGCCTCTTTCTACACAGGCATGAGAAATGATGCCAACTCTGGTGGATTGTTGGGTAGGTGAGACTCCTGAAAGCAATCAAGTTTAGATCCATAATGCTAGCAGCAGAGCATGCCTTGCTTTTACTGAGGAGTACAGCTTCAAGTTTATGGGTAGGTGTTTATTTTGCAGTGGTGTCAGATGCTAATT
Source organism: Grantiella picta (assembly GCA_013397955.1). Taxonomy (NCBI): domain Eukaryota; kingdom Metazoa; phylum Chordata; class Aves; order Passeriformes; family Meliphagidae; genus Grantiella; species Grantiella picta. The sequence goes on from VZRM01002350.1 coordinate 32,604, forward strand.
GGTCCCTAGTCATTACCATCTCTGCTGGAAATGTGTAAGATCTGCTGTCCTTAAAGCAGCTCATCGCTGTCATTCTTAACCCAGTGCCAGCAACACCATATACATTTGAGGAACCTAGTGAGATAAATTTGGGTTGAATATTTTTTTCTGGAATGGGTTGGGGGGGCTCAGTTGATTTGGGTGAAGCTCCACTGAAAATATCCAGTTGCACAGCAGTAAAAGCATCTTAAAATTACATTAGTCATGGAAAAGAATTTCTATAACCTGTTTTTTCATCCATTCATATTACTGTCCCAATTTTGAATTTTAAGATTGTTCATATTTGTCTGCATCATTATCTCTTGTATTTGGTAGTTCAGGTAAATAATTTATTTGTTTACTGTGTATGTGGTCAGTGATTTTCTGCATTGAACACGGCTCTCTTTACTGCTTATAGTCACATCACCTTTCATACTAGGAAAGTGCTGTAGAGCAGAATCAGGGGTGTTAGAGTTGATGGCTTTGTAGAATTTGAAATAAGGTTTGAATACCTACCTGACATTAATATTGTAGGCCATCTTACATTCTTATCTACCTCTGTTGATGCAAATACAAAAACTTACCTTCCTGGTCCAAAGAAATAGTTTGAGCAAAGAAATCTATGTTTCTCTAGGTTGTTAGCAGATGCCCTGCTGCTGAATCATACTGCTTAATCAGTTACTGAAATAAGATTCTCAGAGAGCCACTTTAAGGGCATTAAATCAATAACAATAATTGCAACCATTTCCATTTCTCCAGCAGAGCCTGCTAAGAGTCTGTTTGGGCCAGGGCCAGATTCTTTTAGACAGGCTGGGATATCGTCTTCCTTCAAACCTGGCACTCGCTCATGCTGTTTGTCAGCAAGTGCCTTGTTGTTCTGCAAGGTCAGATTTTAAATCTAGTGCTGTAAAGCTTCTCTGTGACACAGAGAACAAGACACTTAGGAACCAATGTGTGCTAGGCAGTGTTCTGGAGATGTAAGGTTAATGAGAAGGCATTTACTGTTTTTGTAACACCATGTGCAGATTGTAATTGGTTTGGATTTTTTTTTCTTTTAAATTAGACATCAGAAAAGGGATTATGTTCTGCTGTGTTCTGGTAGTATGTGACCTGGTTTTACTTATGACTTTCTACTGATGAAGATGCTGAAAATACAGACAAACCAATGTATTGGCAGATTTCAGCAAATCTGATAAATGCTGCCTTTTTGTTTCTCTTTGTATTTCTTGCTTTTATTAAAAGAAGTGCAGATCAAAGGCTCCTCCTCATCAGATGTTGATGCTAAGGCATTTAACATGTTCATTGACTAGCTCTGGAACAAACTACATGATTTGGAGTTCATCTTTGAAAGTACAGCATTCAGAAAGGAGACAGTATTGCTCAGCGGATACTGCAAAAATCTGATTTAAAGTTCACAGCTGAACATTTTATAAGTTATGAATTGGGACTGCGGACAGATAGGCTTTCTTCATAAAATATGTATTGCTCCTTGTTCTTTTAGAGCAATCTCACAGGGATAAGGCTGAGCTGTAGTTTTCCCCACCAAAATGGTGAAATATACCAGTGTTGCTTGTATATATCTTGTGTTGCTTGCATGAGGCATGTTTTCTACTCCAATCTGACCCCAGTTACCTTTTATTACGGCCTTTTATTCCAATCTGCTTTAACAGTACTGATAGAATTACTTTTTTTTTCCCTATCATATAGGACTACTTAATAGCTGAAGCAGAGAATGGGTCAGATTGGAAGGGACCACAGTGGGTCATCTGGTCCAACCTCCCTGCTCAAGCAGGGCCATCCCAGAGCACATGGGACAGGATTGTGTCCAGAGAGTTCTTGAATATTTCCAGTGAGGGAGACTCCACAAACTCTCTGGGCAATCTGCTCCAGTGCACAGTCACTTGCACAATAAAAAAGTTCTTCCTCATGGTCAAGTGGAACTTCCTGTGTATCAGGTTCTGTCCACTGCCTCTTGTCCTATTGCTTGGCACCACTGACCAATGCCTGGATCCATCCTCTTGTCACCTCCCTTCAGACACTTACAGACATTGATGAGGTCCCCTCTCAGTCATCTCTTCTCAAAGCTGAACAGGCTCAGCAGTCTCAGCCTTTCCTCCTAAGAGACGTGCATGTTTGTTGAATAAAGATCTTCATCATCTTTGTTGCCCTCCACTGAAACTGCTCGAGGAGCTCCATGTGTCCCTTGTGCTGAGGAGCCCAGAACTGGACACAGCACTCCAGATGTGCCTCACCAGAGCTGAGTAGAGAGGCAGGATCAGCTCCCTTGCCCTGCTGGCAGTGCTCTTCCTAATGCACCCAGGATATCATTGGCTTTGTCCTTCAGACTTTTTTTAAAGAATAGGCAACTGAAACCTGAAAATTAAAAGAAAAATTTTGGGCAGTAGCCTGGAATAAGCATTGTGCATTGTGGATCTTGTGGTAAAATTTCTTGTTGATAACTTGGAAAGACTTGGGGAGTTTATTCTTCTCTTGTCTCTCATAATTTTGTATGCTAAGAATACTACAAAAAACGTGTGGTGTTCAAATTAAGGGATGGCTATTTAGTCTTGGTAGGATATTCTTTATTTTTACCATAGCCTTATATTTCTAGGAGGTTATTGTGATCAGAAACCTGTCACTGAACAGAGTAATGAGATTGGACTTTTCATGGCATAACCTGCATTGCTTCTCCTTTACTTCATTAGTCATTACTAAGAGGCTTGAAAATACTGTTCTGTGCATTCAAGCTTCTTGGCAGCAAAGCGAGTTGATTCTTCTTGCTTATTAGAGGTGGTATAAGAGCTGCTTGAAAAAGGAATGTTTACTTCAACTGTTTTTAACCAAATTTTAATCACTCAAAGCAAAATATTCTTCAATAGCAGTCACAGCTCTTGATTCTCACTTTTCTCGGCTTTAATCCTGCTGTCGTCTTCTTTTTAACCATTAGAATGCTTTTCAGTGTAAAGGATATATATGTTCCCATCTGTTTGTGTATTGTTCTACATTAGAGGACTCTTAAACAGCTCTGAGGCAGGGGACAATTTGGTGCTTCGTGTTAGTTTCCTGCCCATCTTCCCATTTAGTTTAAATTCAACTAAATTTAGCTGCTATTTGTTCTCAAGGTCTGTTAGCCCACTTCAGTTAAAGATGACCTTTTTTGGTCCATCTTTTCTGCTGTGTATTCTAAATGACTTTTTTTGTTTGTTTGTTTTGTTTTTTGATGTCTCTACTCTTCTGCATGTGTGCTTGTTTGTGCTGCACTTCAGCAACATTTGAGTTGTAGTTTTAGTCCAAGAAATCATGCTACCGTTTTGCCAGAAGCTGACGCCAGCCATCTGGTAAAATTGCAACTCAGTATTAGCAAAACCTATAATTTCAGGAAATGTACCCAAAATTACTTTTACGATTAGTGGACAGGAAAGAAACAGAGACAGAGAAGTCAGTTGGGTACTTCAGAAATCATTTTGAGGTTTGCAGGCAAATGTCTTAATGGCAGTGGTCTCGCTGCCAACTGCTGTTTTGCTTTTGCCTTTAGAATAGTTTGCATTAATAATGAGCAGCTCTGCTTGGAAGTTATTAATGTATTGCTCTTATGATACAGCTTCGCAAAGCAGCACCAGGCGAGGTAACAGCCTGTGTGAATGGATATGTAAAGCGGTTCAGCACACTGTACTGCTAAGGTTTTCCCACTGGAAATGCATCCCAGCCCCAGGGCCACATTCAGCAATGTTATGGATACTGAAGAAAAAATTAAATTAAGGCTGTTTTGGCCATATAACGCGAGCCTTTGAGTTAAGCATAGTAGTTGCATAATAATTCTGCACTGAAACTAGGCAGGGTTTAATCAGCAGTTTGGTAATATGTTTTGCCTGTGTCACTGTGGGAACAGGGAGAAGGTGACAACAGCTCTGGGTTGTGTATAATCCCAGGGAGAGGCAGTCAGCTAACCATGACAAGGTAGCTGCACTTGCGCTGCATGTTCTGCAGTTGTTGAATGTGTGTGTTAAACTAAGATGGAGTGAATTTCTAATTTAAGACTTAAAGTGGTGATGAATTTACTATCTTCCTAGTGAGCTATTACCGTGAGTAATTATCCTCATAGTTAATTCCATTTGTATTTCTCTCATTTCAGCATTTAGCGATTGGATCTTGCTTCTTGTCTATCAGATAAAATCCTGGTTCACTGTCAAGGTTTGACCCTGACTAAACGCCAGGTACCTTGACTCTCTCTTGCTACAGAAAAAAAACCACTTAAAAACAAAAACACACTAATCTCATGAGTCAAATGAGGTAGGACACTGATTGGTAGGAAGACGCACAGAAAAAGAAAAAAAGGGCAAACAGGCTCTAAGCTTAAAGTTGCAAAAAAATTATTTAATTACCTAACAGAACTGGAGAATAAATGCAAGGTGAAAATACACTTTTCATACATTATTTTGTTCACTCCCGCCTCCCTCTTACGAACCTATAGTATTCATCCCCTTTCCTCTTTTATAACTAACAAACCCAGGTAGGGGCAGAGTGTGGGGTATTTTTTTCAGTCCACAGAGCAGGTTCTTAAATCTGTTAATCACTACAATTCTTCCACTACAAATACTCTTTGTCTCTACTTATCTCTCTCTCTCAAGACAGTTCTCCTGCTCTCACCCCCACCCTTTTAAGAAGCAATCTCTGCACTCACCCCCCCTTTCTCTCTTTCCAAACTGGCAACACAGACAGGGGGCAGGTTGAGGGGTTCTCTGGTCAGTCCAATCAGGGAGAGGGGTTTCTCTACTTAGCCAGGAGTCTTCCCCACGAGAGACAGTCCTCTGGGGACTTCTTTGGTGTGGGTCCAATCTCACGAGCAACATCCCGCCCGAATTCTGCTGCAACATGAGTCCTTTTGTCCACAGGGTGCTGTGCAGATTCTCCCGAGCCGAGGCCAGGCTGCTTCCATCCCAGGAGCAAGGAAAAGGCCTTTCTCTCTCAGTCAAGGCCTTTTGCAGTTTTAACTCTTAGATGAGACTCCTACTGGTTCACAGTCTTTTCCAGGCATCCACCTGCTCCTCTGGAGTGGGCTGTGGGTTGATTTCTGCACTCCTGTGGACTCCATGGGCTGCAGGGGACCTCCTGCCCCACCATGGCTAGCAGAGAGTTTTCAGCTCCGGCACCTGGAGCACCTCCTCCCCCACCTTCTTCACTGACCTTGGCGTTATCCATGCTGTTTTCCCTCACATATTTTCACCACCACCTCCTCCTCCTCCAACTACAAAGAAGTGAAAGAAGTGCGCCTGCCTTGTTTTGAGTTTTTCATAAATATGTTTTCACAGAGGCGTAACCAGCACCTCCAATTGGCCCAAACTTGGCCGGCAGCATGTCCATCACCTTCAGAGCCATCAGAGATTGGCTCTGCTGGACTTGATGTAAAAACTTCCAGAACTTACATTCAGGACACACGGGAGCCATCTTTGTGCCACTCCCCACCCCTCAGACACCTCCCCAGGCCTACCACAGCAGCTTCTGAGGGGTCCAAATTTCTCCTAGATGTTAAAAATACTTTACTGATGTTTTGGGCCAATCAAAACCACCACATTCACCTAGGTGGCTGGGAAGAAAGGAGCTGTTTCTGCGTAGTAATTACATTACCCATTTGCCTACAACAAATATTATTGAATGATAGTCCTGGACTTCATAGTTGAGATTTCTGGTTCCATGTGCTGGTACCTATAGCTGTGTGTTAACTCAGAGTTTTTCCACAACACAGTAACACTCCAGCACAGCTTAACCAAAGTTCTCTACACGAAAGCCAGACCACCAGGGTCACCCTTATTGCTCCTCAGACTCCTTTCCTATGGATGAAAGGCCTTGAGCAGTATAAAACTATCCCAAGCAATTGTTGGTCTGGGCAGCTGGGGAGGTCCTTGTATGCAGTGGTGTTGATGCTGCTGCTGTAAAACTGACCCCAAGGACTCCTTTCATAGGGAATATATGTGGCTTGGTCTGGGTACAGAAAGGCATGTAAAAGTAGAACAGAATGTATAGTACTGTTGAGATGTCAGGCTGGCTGGGAAAGACCTCTCAACTACCACAGACCCACAAACTTTGTTTATTTACTTTTTGAAAACAAGGTCAAATTCAAAGCTGAAATTATCCAAACCTGTTAAGTTTTAAGGAGTGCTTACTCTCCTTTTGCATTGTGAGAGTAATTGTGAACTTTTTTTGTAGAGACAATGCACATTATTACATGTGTATCTGTCACGAAGAATTGGGACAATTCTGTTGGTACATTTCTAGCCTTTGCTAAGAAGGTATACAACAGCAGCTTTTAATTTGAAAGGTGTGTAAGAAACTGCCTGCCTTGTTTTCTAAACTGAGAATTTTTCAGCCCACATGCTTCTCAAGTAATGTAGCTAAAGATACTCTGTTTATGTTGTTATAAGTATGATCTAATGTTTGCTTTTGGCAAGAAACTCTTCCTTTTTAGTATGCACAGAAAGCATAGTTTACATGAGGCTGAAATATTAACTTGCTGTTTTAAATTGAGCAAACAAGGATGATTGTGCTATATCTCCAGCAATAGTAGTATAGGCTTCTTGTAGTCATCTAATTCATGGTGGAAAAAATTAGCAGGTATTCATTACTTATTCAAGATACAAATTTTTTCATTTGGAGAGGTAAAAATTTTCATATAAGAACCCAAGTAATGGTACCGTTGTCAAAGTGGAAAGGTTAAGACAATGCAATTGAAAATTGTGTGCTTAGCTCTTATACCACAGAGGTTCTTTCAATGGAAAAATAGTCACTGCTTGATATAGAGTGGCAGCATGCAGGGTAATATGGAGAACTTGCTTGTTTTGTTTTTAATAGTTGCTGGAAAAGTTGGCACTCTTTAGAAAACTCAAGGCTTTTTTTCTGCTTTTCCTTTTTTGATGAAAAGGGGAGAGAAGCCTTTCATTAGTTCCACACGATAGTTAACTTGTCACATTTTACAGCTTAATCCTTATTCTTTGAAGAGTTGTTAGTGAAAAGACAAACCAGCCATCTTCTTCATAACAGTCATTACTAATATAAATACAAAAAATAACACAATTATTTATAATCACACAGTATGATTAGTCATAATACAGATGTCTTCCCCCTGCAAATTGTTGCCTCCCATGATATCTTTCAAGGAATGCAAGTGATTTCATTCTAAATAATGGCCATTCACTGTTCTTGAAGAAAACATAACTACACAGAATTAAAATCAGGGAGTAACTTTTGTACTTTTGCAGTTAGTCTTCACTTTTAGGGAGCTGAGAAGTATGAACAGTGTTCTTGATAAAGCGACCTGAGCCCTTCACTTCTACAGTAACACTGCACTGGTGTGTTTATAACGTGTCAGTTGGGATATGGCTTTGAGGAAAAGGACTTAGAATTGTTTTGTTGGTTTTTTTTTTTAAACACAGTTTTCTTATTACTGTGTGATGGAGGCTTTCAACAATTTCTTCATGGATCACTTTCACATTTCCCTCTTACCTCCACCCCATCCTTGCCACAGCATTACACACTAATTCTCCTTTTCTTATGTGTCGAATTTTAAGGTAAACGCATAACTTCTGTGAGACAGTATTCACTAATTATTTGCTATGATATTCTTCTTTTTGAAACAAGGAAAATGCAGGCATGTTTTGAAACACTTCAAATACAAGAATTAACACCATTAATAACTTACGAACAAGTGTTTGCAGAAAAAAATCCCCTGGTTTCTCTCTTCCTGTTATATGTTGATTGCTTTAATTTGGACATCAGGTCTCTATTAATACATTTTATAGCAGGATTCTTTGTGCTAGAGCATTAAAAACTGCTACAACTTCAACTCAGATTATCCCTCTTTTAGCCAGAGTAGCCCTTGTTTTGAGAATGCACAAAGAGGGAAGAAAAGGCCTTTGGTTTAAAGCATTAAAATTTGATGCTCCTCTTGCTATTGCAGAGAGAATCCGTGGAATCCATATGAGCTGTAACACATACAGGTTCTGTGTTTGTGTATGCCTGAACCTTGTAGGTGGTTGTATGATCATACATACTTTATTGTAATCTAAAGAATGTGATCACTTGTAGCTCAGTCTGTTTCTTGTAAACTCTTGCTCATGAAAGGTCTATTCATCTCCTACCTCTGATATTTCCTATCAAGCCACTTATCCTAAATACTGCTGACTATATGTAATTTCTTGTAGCATTTACTCATTTTCTGAACCACTTTTTGTATTCTCATTCTCTAGTGGGTTTTATGTGCTATTTAATATTTTATCCTATGTTAAATACTTTACGTATTTGTGCCAGAAGAGGGTAGGATTATGTGATAGGTCTTTCATGCCCAGAGTTAAAACAAACTTTTCTTTTTAGTGGTTTGTGTGTATTTATCCGCATAACCTGTAGCAGGGGACCTCGCTCTGTCATGCTCTCACTGTCCTTGTATTATCAGATATTGTCTCTCTTTTTGAATCCCTTTGCTGTGGGGAATGGGTCAGAATGAAGCAAAATGTCTGAGACTGTAAAGTAGCACTGGAGGCTAAAGGGGATTGGGAGGTCGAGGCCTGGGATTAGAGAGGGAGCTGTGTTCAGAGGCAGTTCTAGGCGAAAAAAGTAAGTTGGATGGTGAAATAGGAAGAGAAGGGTAAAGTCTGTTGAAATAGGGTTGTGGAGATAAATAGAAGCAGGTGAACAGGAGGCAGAGCCATCTTACAGTAGACCATGTGTGGTGGGAAACCTGGAAGTGTCTTTCTTCAGAAACACTTGGGAGGAGAGGTCAAGACACCAGGACTTGATGAAAAGCTTCAGCAGGTAGATGGAAAGTTGGGCATGGATTTCAGTAGGGAGAGAGATAATTAAAACTGTCGGCAAAAGAAGAGTGAATACAGCTGGACTTAATTGAATTTAAGCAGGAATTTTTAATTGTGGTATTTAAAAAATTTAATGAATACTAAATCTGTTTTTTTATGTGCTGTCAGATTTATGTTTGACATAAGTAAGTAATTAGAGGAGCACTTTCATTTAGTGTTTTTTGCTTTGGCCACTTTGCACTGAATAAAATACATTAATTGATTGTTAAAGTATATTGTGATAGTGAAAAAGGAGCAGGATGATTTCTAATACAACAGAAACATTGCGTGTGTTGCTCTGCTAAGTGTTGGCAGAGCTTTGCTGGAAGGTTAATAGTAAAGCAGGAGCAGAGAATCTTTTTAGCTGCTGTTTTGTTCTGGAGCTTGGAGCTGTGAGTAATGAAGTTGACTGAGAGATTTGAGGTGTGTATATGCTTGAAAGAAGTAGTTATCATTGGAAAAAGCATGTGTGCTTGTAGAACAAGATACATTGTTAATGACGTATTTTATTTTGAAGAAAAGCTACTGAAAGTTTTTAAAGCTGTATTTCAGTCTTACTCTAATCAACATATGTGCTGATGAAATACAGAAGGTTTTTTATTTTCTTCATCTGTGCAATGTATTCAACACAATTTTGTCACTCCATTATTGTCATCATGTTTGCTGTTCTGTGTAGCACAGCAAAACTATTCTTCTGTAGCTTGCATTTAAAGCTCATAGCTTTAGTTAAATTTGTGGCTTTATCTGAAGTATCTTGACTTGGTTGAGTCCTTTCATGAGAATAATCGTCCACTACCATAACCTATAAAAGAAGGCGGTGAATTCTTCATTTGATTTTTATAGTTTCAGTTACTGCATATTGACTGCTTTGGTTTGTTGCTTAGCTGATGTTAAAATCTTTCCCATATACAAACTGTGTAGCCAGTAATCAGACCAATATATTAACTGTTTTCTTTAATTCATCATGTACATGTCTTGCTCGTAGTGTTTTGCAATGTTAGTTATCATGGCCATACTCAAATATTTTTCTTTGGTGAAACACGATTCACAGTCTCAGTGTTAACTCATTTATTTATACCTGCTTGATTCTGCATGTAAATCCCTTTGTATCCCTTTCAAGAGGGCTTAGCAGGCCTTAGATGGCCTGGCTTGTTAGGTATATTTGCACTTTGTGTGGTAGTTTGGGTTTGGATCAAAGGCACCTCTTAAAGCCCAATTCCTGATTGTCCACAGCTGCTCCCCAATAGAATGAGTTGAAGCACAGCTGTCCCAGTGCACTTTCTGGGTGAAACCAAAGCAGAAGGTGTGCTGCAGCTCTGAGGTGATTTTAGGCCTGGGGGGTCTGAGCAGGTCTGGGAATAAGTTGTTTCCCCTCCCCAGAGCCCCTATCCTGTGGGTGCTGATGTTTGCACATCTGCCCCTGCTGCACTGCACTGCTTGCTCATGAGGGCCAATGCACCAGTATTGGTCTTGGGCACAGTGTGCTTATAAGGGTCTTGTATTTTTACCCCCACGTCTCTATACCCACCTCGTTTCCTTTTTTCTTTACAGTTTCAAGTGATAAAAAAGTAATAAGCCAAGCAGTACTGATAGAAATTTCCTTCTTTTTACACAGTTATGTGGGTTTATAGGTTAAAGATATTTAACGACTTTTGTATCTGTATTAGCAGGATAGAGATACTTCAGCAGTAAAGCAGGAAGTGAAGTGGTCATCCTCTCAGTACAGAGTGCAACCTGTTGTGGCAGATAACCCTGGGGAGTTTCCCCTGTAATTTTCTAGTATTGCTTGGCATTCCTTGTTTTGAGCAACTGCTGTTCGTGTTTATTTTTATAATCTATCTTTTGTGAAAATGTAATGGATAAAGCTGAAGAATTATACTTAAACAGCATATAAAATTCAACAGAGGTGGGGGCTGCATGTAGTCTTCAACAGAGGGATGCCTTCATCCGCTCTGTGTTTACTGTTATATTGGTCTGGAGACTTCTGTTTTCCTTAGGGGCTTCTTGCATTTTGTTTTCCCATACAATTGCAAGTGTTAAGAAACTAACCTGGCAATTGCCCCGTTAGATTAATTGACCAAGTTTAATGAGTTTTGCATGTTTATGCAAAGTCCCGACACTGCCCTGCAATGTTTTGTTGTCTGTCTGAGAGAAAATCTTTGCAGTCTGAGGCACATAGGGAAAACAACAGCTTTCCTCATTGGGTCTTCTGCTTTTTAGTTGATTTGAGTCATTGTGGTCTCTAACTGTATAAAGGAAAGAGATGTTGTACTGGCTGAAAATACATAATTTCAGTTCTCTGGAAGTTGACTTGTAAATACATTTCTTCCTGCAAAATAATAATCCTTTTTTATTCCTTATCTACCTTGTATATGGAAATGATTGTATCTTGTGTATTAGCTGACAGTAGTTAATTCTGAAAGCACTTACATGACAGAAGGCAGCTTTAATGTTTCAAATCTCTCAGATAATGTACATCCATCTGTTCTTTAGCAAATGCATCACCTCTCTGCATACTGATGATTTCTGATGTAGCACTGCTTGTAATTAAATTTTGATAATGTATTTTACAGGCTTCTTGAAAAAACAAGTTGAGTTTATTCATGCAAATGCTGAGTAAAATGGAAATCACTAATGACTGAAGCTAATTTAATGAACTGATGGTCACTCAAAAATGTAGGAATAATGAAATATATGTAATAGTACTAATGTACATTTTTAATTGGCTGGAATTTCATTTGGGTATAAAAACAGTAACAGCAGTGATATTTTTGTCTCAAACATTTAGCAGCTTCTTGTGTTTGATTACTTAAGTGTTTCAAAGCTGACCTTTTATGTTTGTTGCTTACAGCTACAAATTGAAAGTATGTAATAAGTCAGGGAAACAAATGCAGCATTTTCAGTTTCATCAAGTACATACTAAACCAATAATTGCATATATAATGCTGCCGATATTGAAAAAAATGCAATTAAACTTTTAGGCTTCACTCATGGCTACTTAGAGAAACATTTGTGGTGGAAACTAGAATTGCTAGATTGTGAAGAGGTAAACCTCTTGTTCAGCTTTTTTTTTTTTAATTACTGATTTTTAAAATTATTTAGTGCTTCAAATTTCCAAGTTGAGAAAATAAGATGTAGTATTGTCTCGTTCATAATGCCCAAGCTTATGTAACAAGCCTGAAAAATAGGTTATATTAACATCAGATTATATATGCAACCAAATTGACTTTTGATGACATGTTATTAAACATCACTCCCATATGCTAAGTTTTCTGAGCTTTGGGGATAGATGGTAAGTGAAAGAATTTGTGTTAGAGTGCACTTTTCATGGCATTGTTCTCAAGTGCTACTTACTGTACATAGAAAAATAAACACTTTTGCTTTTGATACCACTTGAATATAAAAACAGAAATTATTTTCTGGTTTGGGTCGTGTGCACCCAAGTGTCATAAAGCTTTTTTTCCATGGAAAAAGCAAAAGTCATCACAGTGTCTGCTTCCTTCCATTGAATGTGTGGAGCTTAATTGTCTTTGAGTGTTAGCTTCTCATTCACTGATTAGAACTTAATGTTAATGGATACGTTCTTTGAGCACATATTTCAGTTCTTGATCTGAAGGTTTTACTGGGGGGAACTGTCACCTAGGTAGATACGTGGAAGCTTGAGAACCATGTCTTTGGGATGTAAGTAGTGTTTCCCTGAGGAAGAAGGGTGCAGAATCCCAGCTACAAATCCTCCTCAGAGAGAGCTGAAAAACATATTTATATGTGTTGCTGTGGCTTTTATGGTAATAGATCTATGGTTTCTGGTACTTTGTTCCCTACTAACCAATAAGGTGAATGTTTTTACAAATGTTGTGGAGCAAAGTTGGGGTTTATCTGCTCCACATGTCCATCATCCAAGGCCCCAGATTTTTGTTTTGGAAAAAAAGTAATTTTAAACTGTAAGAAATAGATGACTTAAGAAACAGGATGGGGATGGTGGTGGAGGGAGAGGTTCAGAGGGCACCATCCTGTGCTGAAGTACTTATGGAAACATATCCTTCATTGCTCCTACTCCAAAGAGACTCAGAAGTTGTGCTGCCTTCCAGTATTTGTGGTGTTGTGCTTCCTGAGTCTCTCACAGTGTGGCCTGCTGAGTGTGTGGTGTGGGCTATGGGCCCCTGAGGACAGTGGCTCTGTACACAGTGACAAAGCTAATTTCTCTCTGCATACGTTTTCATGGACTGTTTTCATAGCCTGTGAATCTGACTGCTTGTTGAGTTTGTGTCTGACTTCACCTACTCAAGACATTGCTTGAATCTAGGGAAAACAGAGTCTGGATGTGCCAGCCTCAAAAGCTATATAGCTTGAAATCTGATACCAAATTTAATAATGAACTCGTCCTTGTTAGATCCCTCTGTTCTTATATATTGCTTGGATATACATGGGTTGCTGAATGCATGGATAATTTGGAAATTGCATTCATATTTTTCAGTTTCTGTTAATATGCACCTAATTTTGGCCCTTTTTTAACTTCTCAGGGACTCAATTAACAATTATTGTTGCTTCTTAGACTTTGGAGAACTTTACTGCTAACATTGATTTTTTTTTCCAGGTGAGGTATATGCTATTTCTGGGCTGCACAAGCTGCCTAGTGATGTTTGCTTTTGACCACTGGGCATCTCTCTGGCCAGCTTAAGACTTGGCAGTGATAAGGCTGTAGTCTTGAATGGGTGTTCTCTTCTTTACTGATCTAAAAAAGAAATTAAAATATCAAGAAATGAAACTTTCAATTATATCTGAAATATGCCTGCTCTTAATGCACGACCAAAAGCAGTTTGTTTGTGAATAATATACAAAGTCTGTAATCACATGAGAGGGAAAATAGATGCCATTTGAAATGATCTGTGTCCAATTTTTAGCAAGTAATATTGCATAATTGCGTCTTCTGTTGACATGAATGTTAATGGTTCTTGTGGATTCTCTAGGAAGACAACTAGTAGTGAAATTTGCAGAATCTAGTGCTTAAAGAGACCATGATCAGACTGTTTGACAGAACAAATAATTCTCTTGCTATAACTTTGCCTGCAGTTAATTTGGTTTTTCTAATTGTGTGTCAAGTAGAAAACATTCCTTGTTTCCTGGAATTTTTTAGTTGCCAGGAATAATACAAAGAAATAGATTTTTACTGCTTTATCTAAAAAAACAAACTGTAACTTTTGTAATTTTCCACTTTTCTTTATCTCCTTAGAATGTGAAAGCATTTGCATCTTCAGATAGCCTAGCCAAGGTCCAAGAAGTAGCAAGCTGGCTTTTGGAAATGAATCAGGAACTGCTCTCTGTGGGCAGCAAGAGGCGACGAACTGGTGGATCTCTTCGAGGTAATGCTTCCTCAAGCCAAGTAGATGAGGAGCAGATGAATCGCGTTGTAGAAGAGGAGGAGCAGCAGCAAAGACGACAACAAGAGGAGCAGCACATTGGGAGGAATGGGGAGATAGGAGCAGAAGAACCTGGATTTGATGAAAGGCATGAGTCTCAGCAGGAACAGTTAGAAGAAAATAATAATAGACTTATTACAGTGGATGAAGAATCCACTTGTAATCAAGAGGAAGATGATGATGAACATGCTGGTGATCAAGAGGAGGAGGTGGAAGAGGAGGAGGAAATGGACCAGGACAGTGATGATTTTGATCAGTCTGATGACAGCAGTAGAGAAGATGAACATGCTAACAGTAATAGTGTCACAAATTCCAATAGCCTCATGGACTTGCCCATTCACCAGTCATCGCCATTCTACATGAAGACAAAGGTGAGCAGCTACATTTATTTGTGCTCCTAATCCTCCTTAACTTCAGATTTTGGAAGAAAATGGCATATTTAGCATAAACTAGAATTTTACAATGAAACAAAGATTTTATTTCCTAAAGAGCTTATGGTGAAGTATTTATGCACTCCACAAAATCTATGGTGTTTTAGCTGTTATTAATCAAAATATTTGTGTGCATTTGACATGACCAAATACCCCTATGTATTTTAAGGAATAGTGTTCTGATGACTATGTTCAAAATACCAAGGTGTTTCTTTATAAATATTTTTACATGAGACCCTCCCAGCATTATTTATATTTTCCTTCTCCAAGTGGGCAAGAAGGAAGGTAAGTAATCCTAATATGTTGTGTTCTCAGACAAGATCTGGTTCATTTAGGTGTAATGGAAAGGTAGAGTGCAATATTATAGGAAAATGAAGTACTTCCTGCTGGCCTGGTGAGTTCTTTGACAAAATACAGGTTAAAAAAACTGTGATAGCCAGTCATTCAGTGAGAAGGTTGTTACTTAATGTCTTATTTTGTATCCTGCTTGTGAGGACCTTGAACTTATGTGCCGGTTGTTGCTTCACTTTGTGATAAGAAGCTGGAAATTAATCTTCATCTTTACTTCTACTTATATCACCTTATCACCTTACATTTTAGATTAGAAAAAAAGTTATTTGGTTATTGGCTACAGTGTACATTAGTATTTCACTTTATTTTCCAAATTGTTTGGAAAGGGGAAGTTCTGATACCTCTTAGCAGCAGCAAAATAATGAAAGTAGTTATAGTGACTTGTAATAAAGAGGAGCAGGCCAGTGTTCTTCTGGAAGAATGTTGTTCCTCAGCCTATGTACTAATATCTTTTTCTTAATCATTAATTGTTAATAGAACACCTTGCCTCCTCTCACCTTTCAAGAAACAAAACCCCCTCAGACTTTTAACCTTTACTTTAAAAAAAATTAAAGCCTGAAATAAAGCAAAACACAACCACACGAAAAAAGTCAGTTAAATAAACAGGTTGAGTATGAGCATATAAATGTATAGAGTTGGATAATCAGTCTTGAAGATGCACCTGAATAGGTAAATAGGGTGAACGTTTGATTCTGGCATCTGCAGTGATATTTTTGTTAATAGCAATAGTATGCAATTCACTTGCATGTTTAGAGTATCTCAGCTAACATCTTTGATTTTTGAAAAGTTCTAATGTTTTCACATGAATTTTTAATATAATTTTATATTTATAATTCTGCTCTTCAGGGTACTGAAGTATATGCTTTCGAATTTGGAGTGAAATATTGTCATATTTCATATAATTGGATTGGATTTTACAACTGAAATTCTTGGTTTTATTTCAATGTGTTGGTTTTCCTGGCTTTGGTATGACTTACTGAGTATCATAGAACAACTTGTGTCCAGTATGGACAATATTTAATGTAGGAAGTTCTTATACTCAAAAACATGTTTTTAAGTCTCTGAATTGGAAACTTTTTTAAGTGCTTTGTGAGTAACTATACTCAAATTATGTACAGATAGAGCAGAGCATAATTTTCAGTGGTGGCCAGTTCTGAGGCCTTTTTTATTTACTTGAATAATGAATGTAGGTCTTTTCTTTCTTTTTTTGAGGCATATTTGACATGAACTGAAACAAGTTGGTTTAGCCTGAAGGAAGCTGTCTGAAAGATCTTTGTATAGATGCAAAATTTCTGTGTGGTCTGATAGTTGCTCTGCGTATTCAATGCAGGGCTGCCATTTTTGTCTGTGCTCTGTCCCCAGGCTGTGCTTCTGCAAGAACTCTTGGGGAGTCAGGTAGCAAACCATATTTGGAAATTTTTTCACGATGCAGCTCTGTTTTAGGAGGTTTCAACTGTGTACCAGAAGTATCATCACAGGTTAGAAAGCTGCTTGAGCTGGCACTGCTCTGCACAACAGCTGCACATTAGAACTGACAACATGCAACATTAATGTTACCAATTCATTAATAAACCAACATTTAACCACAGGAACACATTCTATGTTACAAAATATTGTGGAAATACATCTGTGTGAGCATGAAAGAATTACCGGAGTAAAAATCAGTATGACTAATAATATGCTGCTTTTGATAAGAAAAGGGAGTGTTAGCAGACTCAGCTGTATTTACAAGTAATTTCTGCTTCTACCTGTTGAAGATGGACTCATCCTAGAAAACTTGAACCTGGTAGACTTATTTTTAGCTTTTCAGACATGTTTCTCAGCATTTGTAGTCGAGTCCAGTTCTCATAACTCTGGCTCAATTACCTTGCTGTGGGCTGTACTCTGTGAAACTTGCTTTGTGCTGCCATTGTAGGTGGTGATGGCTGAATGCCCTACTTAATGTCTGTGCATCAGGTGTAAACCTGGCTCCTCAGAAGCATGCATTCCTGATGCAACACAGTTTGGTCTGCTTGTATATATGGGCAGCACACTTTCACCTCTACCAAATAACAAGACATAGTAGTGAGATTGAAGAAAATAGCATCGGCTCTGACTGTAGGTGTTGTTGTGCACCTTGTCTTAGGTTTTAATATCTCTGTTCTTTGTCCTCCTACTTTTTGTTCCTAGCCTCATAAACTATTGAATAAAGTTTCTCTCTAATCTGACTTTTTTTTTGCTTGTTGACCTGCAGAATCCTGTGTGGCTAAGGAAAGAAATGTCGTATTTCCCACATAACACCAAAGTGTACCCTTCTTGAGTCACCTTAGTAGCAGCAAGCTCGGTGTTCTACCTGAGAAACTTCATCAGAGGCATAAACCCCATTATATTTATATAAAAATAATTTTTACAGATACTCATGTTTCATAAACTCATGTTTATATAATACATATATAATATATAAAATATTTGCCTCATACTACTTCTCTGTGCAAATAACTAATATAATTGCTGCCATAATGTTGTGAAAATGTTATGACTTAAGGGCATGGACGCTTGAAATGAGAAGGCCAGTGGTTCAGGAGAGACTTAGTTGCATTCACCAACACCACTCAGGAATCCAGAAGGATCCTTGTGGTTACCTTTTACAATTTCCTGCATAAAACATTAGGCTGCTCTGTATTGACTTCTGTGCAAGCTAAAGCTTATTTTTGGAAAAATGCTGCTGTTTGAAAACAGGGAACTGTGCAGTAAGGCAAATCTCTCTCAAGCCTAGTTCAATAGTTTGTTAGTTATCATCAGTGTTTAAACTTCTGCACCTTTAGTCTGCTCTGCCTTCTTCCTGTTGTCTGACTTTTTTTGACCATTACAATTTTGTTTTATATTCACGGTGTATTGAAGAGCAGTTTTAAAAAATGCCTTTTTTTCTCTGCATATGTTAAGCAATCAAGTTCTTCCCTGAAAGATCTCTTAAATGTAAATAGTAAGGACAATGTGCCCATTGGGCATATTTATCTATTTTTCATTCTTGTTACGATACTTCCCTGAGCACTGTGATGGGGGAACATCTGTCTTGAATCACGATATCTTTATATCTTAATCAACAATCTGGATGAGGGGATCAAGTGTACCCTCATTCAGTTTGCAGGTGACATCAAACTGGTTGGGAATGTTGATCTATTGGAGTGTAGGAAGGCTCCACAGAAGGGTCTGGGCAGGCTGTATTGATGAACCAAGGCCAATTGTTTGAGTTTCAGCAAGGCCAAGTGCCGGATCCTGCTCTTGGCTCACATCAGCCACATACAGTGCTACAGGCTTGGGCAGAGTGGCTGGAAAGCTGCCTGGCAGAAAAGAACCTGGGAGTGCTGGTTGAGAGCAGCTGAACACGAGCCAGTGTGTGTGCCCAGGTGGCCAAGAAGGCCAAGGGCATCCTGGCTTGGATAAAAAATAGCGTGGTCAGCAGAACCTGGGCAGTAATTGTCCCCTGTACTGGGCACTGGTGAGGCCTCACCTCAAATCCTGTGTTCCGTTCTGGGCCCCTCGCTTCAAGAAAGACATTGAGATGCTGAAGTGCTCTGGTGTCCAGAGAAGGGCAAGGGAGTCATGAAGGGTCTGGAGCACAAGTCCTATGAGGAACAGCTGAGGGAACTGGGGATGTTTAGCCCAGAGAAAAGGGTGCTCAGGAGTGACCTTATCACTCTCCACAAGTACCTGAAAGGACACTGTAGCCAGGTGAGGGTTGGCCTCTTATCCCAGGTGACAAGTGATAGGACAAGAGGAATTGACCTGAAGTTACACTAGGGGAGGTTTAGTTTGGATATTAGGATACTTTCCATCAGGTTGTCAAATGCTGGAACGGGCTTTCCAGGGAGGTGGTTGAGTTGCCATCATTGGAGGTATTTAAAGGACATGTAAATATAGCACTTAAGGACATGGTTTAGTGTTTGACTTGGTAGTTTTAGATTAATGGTTGGACTTGATGATCTTAGAGATTGTTTCCAATGTAAATGATTCTATGATATCAGAACTGCGATTAAAAGTCAGTAGCAACTGTGTCAAGACAGTTAAAATTTGTTTATGCAATGTATTTACTTATTTATGTATCAAATAAATCCAGGCATTGGGATTTCATCTTTGACCGGTTTGTCTAATATGATACAAGCCTTTTTCAAAGAGCTTTCTGTGCTCTAAGGTTGGTCTCTGTCCTTTTTACCTAGAGAATTGATGCTCGGTTGTATTAAAGTGACCAGTTTTCTCACGTGTCTGTTCCTTTACTGTTTGTTAGTTTTTACTCCAGCTGATCTGTGTCCCATCAAATGTTGTCATATCTGTTTTAAAAATACTAAATAGCACAAGAGGGCTAAGTAAATATGTGTAGCAGTCTGACAAAAGCATGATCTTGATGCCAATTCTTCACCGATTGCATTGTATTTGTGGCATCCATTTTCAGTGCTCTGTGATGACTTTGTATTAATTGAGTTCTGTTGGGTAACAATTAACCACAACATAAGCAAACAAATACAGTTACATTCTGTATTTCATAGCAACTGTACTTAAATGCTTTTATCCCTATGTACATGTTGGATTCTGTTGCAATGCAAGGACAAGAGTATATTACTTGCAGTTGCTGTCACTGTGAAATAGCTCATGTAAATTATCATACTTGCTTACTTGATATTTAAATTGTTTGTCTACTTGTGCTCATACTCTTGAAATTGTAGTACTGGCAGGTATATAATGCCAGCAATATGTTATGTTTACAAAAATTGGTGTTTATGACAGAGGTGATAACTGGCATGATTTTGTGTAAAAAATTTAATCAATGCCGTTAATCCTATTTTATGTCAACCAGTGCGTTATTTTGTCTTGTACTGACACCTGCATTTCAGCCTAGGGTGATCCAGGTTGTACTCTGTTTACTTTTCTAAGTACTTCTACCTTTTTCCTGTAAATCATTAGCTTTATTTGATGCTTCTGAAATATTTTGATTGTTCTATTTCTTAAAAATATTTTTGATCATAACACATATAATCTTTAACTTGTTCCAGTTTTTTTGACTTTGTTTGCATAACTGTTCCTGTAACTCCCAGTTTCATAGTTTTTAAATATTGATGACTTTGATATACTTTTTTGTTTTTAATTGACATTTATGGTTCCCATTAAGATGAGTTGTTTCTCTTGAACTGCTGCAAGCTTTTCATGTTTAGAGGAGCATTGGCTTTTTGATTATCTTAGAAACTGTTTCTAAACAGTTACCTTATTTTACAGGTTCATTCATCTCTAGTTTGGGTTTGATGCATTTTGTGGGGAAAAATTCATGATCACTTGTGTGCAAGCTGCTACAAATTTAGATTTATTCAATTAGTGTTAGTTTTTCTGTATCTAAAACCCTTTATCTAAAATTCAACATTACATAATATTTTTAATATTAAATGTCTCTGATGTTAAAGCCACCTCCGTTAGGAAATAACAACTTTTTAAAACAATTAAAAAATTAAACATGTGAATTCATGAAAAGCATTATTGGCATATTTTCCAGCAAATGTTGTCACAGATTTCTATGGTTAGGCAAAATAGCTAATTGATATCAGACTAACAGGAGTGAAATATATTATGTAAGGATCTGAATTTTAAAATCCAAGTGAGTGGGTGGAGCAGGAAGATTGTAAACTGTTGTGTAGCCTTTTTCCTTGTTTGGGGTTTCAGAAAACACTTTTGTCTGCTTTGCTTGTCTGGAGGGATTTCTGAAGAGGTGTTTGAGCCCATTTATGGGAGATGCTTTATCCTTCTGGACAACAGACACTGTTCAGTGAGAGTCTTTGCAACAACACCCTCTTACTTAAACATTTATTTCCTTTTCTTCTGTTGAGACTGTCATAAAACTTAGCAAATGATGTTATATGAATGTGAAACGTTACTTCTGTGTTAACTGTTTGGATTGTGGTGGTGACTTCTCATAAGGGGTCAGGCATTCATGCATGCAGAACCCTCCAGTAACTTCACTAATTAGCATCCTCCTCAGATGCAGGTTTGCTTGTTGCAGGATTGTGGGTTGTGATTGTTTTGTTGGTTACCAGAGCTTCCAAGGAAACAGAAAACAGATTAATTAAAATGAATAAGAGAAATTCTTGTATAGTTGCATCTACAACCACAAAAACCACTTTGATACCCTTTCAGCAGTTGTCATGTTTTAGCATTTGCTTCATTACTAAAGGTGATGAGATGATTTTTTTAAAGGATACATTTAATATGTGACATATCTTACATACAACACTGGTAAAGGCTGAGAAGCAGTTTAATTTTCAGGTAGAACCAGTGTACTTTGATTGCAGCATCTTCCACCACACTAAATACCATACTGTCCATTTGGCTGTAAGTCTCAAGAGAGCCTAGGTGTCAGTAAAGGTGCTGTTCAAGAGTTCCTCTTCTTGACTGTTTATTGACGTGGGAAAGTGGAGGGAGGGAAGATACAACAGATAAGCAGGACTGACTTTGGTGGAGCTGGAAGAGGGTGTACCGCAGGAAAACCTGTCCCTTGGAGCTTAAATACCCATCTCTTCAGCTCTGAAACAAATCTAAAGCCTTGCTCACTTATAGAGCTTTCAGCTCCTAAATAGTGCAGACTGGGACAGAATTTTTTGCTGCAAGGTGCCTGGTCTAAACTTGTATGTAGAGCCACAGAGATAAGAAGGGTTTATTTTTCAGGGGGTCTTGGCTTTGTACAGAAAGATAGCATTAATTTTTTAAACTGAGGAAACCTAAGATTGCCCTGGGCATTTTGTGCATATGTGAAGTGAAAAGGACTCCTGCATAAAAGTCTTCAGTTATTGTCAAAATTATTGATAGACTAAAAGCAGGATAGGTGGATAAGGGGGATTCAAAGAAGGTTACAGAAATGCTCATCCCTTGGGAGCAGATTTTTTTGGTGTACAGGCAGTACACGCAATTAGGCAGAAGTTGCAGTGTGTGTAGGTGGAAGGTGGTTAAGTGTGTGAATGTTTTTCTCCTTCTCTGAGCAGCAGAGGGGGCTGCTGCTGCTTTGCTGCAGACTCTGTGGTGTTCCTTTGCGAAAGTTTTCCTCGCTCCTGCAGCTAAAAGCCTGAAGCATGTTTTTTAAGTGTAGGGAATAAATGTAACTGGAACAGAAGGACTCATTATTTTTTATTTGTCCAGAAATATGTTTCCAGTATAGGAAATTATGTAGGAATATTTCCTTTAAAAGAACAAGAGTTGAACTTGTTTTCAGATGGCTTGTGTGATGAGAATGCAATGTATAGTTCTCTGCTCTGAATACACAGGAGAAAGAGAAAAAAACTTCATACTACAAAAAGATTTTTTTTTTTACCTGGTTTTTTTGCAAGGATCACATGCAAGGTATGTATATTCTTCATGCCTTTCAGTTAATGCTTTTAAAGGGTTTTAAACTAAGTAATGATTTGCCTAAAACCATGTCAGAAAGGCTACACATAAAAATTGCTCTGATTGTTGAAAAAAGGAACAAAAAAGCATTGATAATTTTTTTTTCTCTTGCTTCTTCCTATGATTCTCCTTTTAAATTGAAATTTCTTTCACATCACGCTCTTCAAAAGCTTAGGAACTGGCAAATTTTTTTTCTCTCTTGGTTATTCTGACCTACAGAACTAAAGTGCAATGAGTTAAGTAAGTGATGCAGGATAAACAGTAAATGGTCTTTACATTTATTTAATCTTGTTCAATTTATTTATCCATGACCTGGATGAAGGGAGAGAGTGCACCCTCAGCAGGTTTGCTGATGGTACAGAACTAGGAGGCTGGGCTGATGCATCTGCAGGCTGTGCTGCCACTCAGAAGGACCTGGACAGGCTGGAGAGTTGGGTGGAGAGCAATCTAACAAAGTTCAACA
Source organism: Grantiella picta (assembly GCA_013397955.1). Classification (NCBI taxonomy): domain Eukaryota; kingdom Metazoa; phylum Chordata; class Aves; order Passeriformes; family Meliphagidae; genus Grantiella; species Grantiella picta. The sequence continues at coordinate 55,522 of VZRM01002350.1, forward strand.
AAAGCAAATGCAGGGTCCTGCACCTGGGGAAGAATAACCCCAGGCACCAGTGCAGGCTGGGGGCTGCCCTGCTGGGAAGCAGCTCTGCAGAGAAGGACCTGGGGGTCCATGAATCAGCAGTGCCCTTGTGGCCAGGAGGGCCAATGGTGTCTCAGAGAGCATTAGGAAGAGCATTGCCAGCAGGGGAAGAGAGCTGATCCTGCCTCTCTACTCAGCCCTGCTGAGGCACATCTGGAGTGCTGTCTCCAGTTCTGAGCTCCTCAGCACAAGAGAGACATGGAGCTCCTGCAGCAGGTCTGGTGGAAGGCTACAAAGATGATGAAGAGACTAGAACACATCTCTTAGGAGCAAAGGCTGAGAGAGAGAGAGGAGAGAGCTGAGCCTGTTCAGCTTTCAGAAGAGAGAATCTTATCAAGGCAGACAAATGCTTTAAGGGCAGGTGTCCAGAGACTGGGGCCAGACTCTTATCGGGGTGCCTAGTGACAGGATAAGGGGCGATGAGCACAAACTGAAACACACAAATTTCCATCTGAATATGAGGAAAACCTCTGTCCTTTGAGGGTGACAGGGCACTGGAACAAGTTGCCCAGAGAGGCTGTGGAGTGTCCTTCTATGGAAATACACAAAACTTGCCTGGACATGATCCTGTGCAACCTGCTCCAGGAGAACCTACTTCAGTAGAGAATTGGACCAGGTGATTTCCAGAGGGCACTTCCAATGATTCTGTGATTCATAACTGCCAGTTATAATTACTTTTGCATTACCATGACAGCTTAGTTATTTTCAAGCACATTTTCTTGTTTTAAAATATATTTTCTTTTTACTTTTCTGATACTGAGTCTTGTTTTTGTATTGGGCGATAATAACTTTAGAAATATTCATACTTGGAGATTAATATAAATCAACACTTTTAACCTTTGATTTCTTTCTCGTTTGTATACCCCACAGTTCAGTGCTAATCATTCCAAGCATGCAGGATCATTTGGAAAGGTTACACAATTGTCATTAAGATGTAGTTTATTAAATATTAAAGCATCCATGGAAGGAATGCAGATTCTTTGTTTCTCTGTAGATAGCAAGGTACTTCTCCAGCTTTACTAACCTGCTTTACTAACATGCTTTGCTACAAATACCAGTATTTTGTTTGGAAACTACTTCTTACTGTCTGTGCTTTTACTTGGCTGTGTTAATTTATGATTTCATTTGCTGCTCAGTGCTTGTACAGGTTTAGCTGTACTTTTGCCTTTTCTGAGTAGAATTGTTCCTACACTTTAACTTGTTGATAAAACTGGTGTGTTAAATAATTGCTGCTCTGCTAATTTCCCCTACTCTGTAAGGGAATCTTGAAGTTTGCTAATAGATATGTGGCCTCCATTTGTAGTAATGTGGTCATTACTGATGGAGTTTGTGGCTTGTCTAAGAACTTGGCTATCTAGCTCAACTTTCTCATGCAAAATTCTTGAAATACTTAGTGATTAAACTTGACTGTTACATTAAAGTGTAGCAGTCAAATTAAAGGAATTTATAATAAATTACAGGCTTTTCCTTCATGTGGCATATCTTACCACTTTTCAATATGATTTTTAAAAAATTTACAAATAATTGAAGGACAGTGCTAATATATAATTTGTGAAGTAAGTAATTCTGTATAGAGAGTAAAATCAAGTATCTTAGTGCCTGGGAAGGAAGAAAGGTAATTTAACAGAAAGCATTGATTCTGACAGTTTGGGTCATAGTTTGGACTACAAAATTCTATTTAATAAGTAGATTTTAATTGATTTTCTCCCTTCACTGCAGAAAGTTGCTTGCTTTCTTTCTTTTTCTTTCTTTTTGTTTTTTTTAATGCAGAAAGAGGTAGTGCTGATTTAGTTTCTCATTACAGAAATTGCTTACTAGACTGAAGTACTAGCTGAGTAAGACACAAGCAATTTTCTACTTCTATGCAAATAACTGAGGTCAGTCTTTAAACTCCAGTCAAGGGATTTACCTCAACTAGCCATACTGGAAAATCAATGTAGAGAGCTTTGGATTGTGCCAGTTTTCTCTGTACAGGCAATATCCAATTGCCCTTTCTTTGCAGTGAAGCCTACATCAGAGCATACATCTTCCATTTCCGGGTGGTTCTTACCAGACATGTATTCTGTGTTCTCCTGAGCATATGTGTAATTCCTTTGTAGCTATGTTGGTTGGTTGTTCAGTTTCCTGAAGTAGGAAAGTTGCCAGCCACCTTGGGCAGGGGGGTGCAGAAACAGGATAAAATATTTGAATTGTCCATTGGTTGCTTGGCCTATGCATTGCTCCCTAACAGTAAATATTGAGGTGGTACTTGCATATGTTACTCAAACTTCTGTATCAGTTTATGTAGAATAAATTAAATTGATGCCTTCAGGGTAACTACCTGAAGCAGTGTCTTTTTGTCGCACACTTTTTTGTAGACTTTGAAATCAGTGTAGGTTTAGCTCCCACATGGTTTTTGCTCTGCATCTTTGTTGTCAAAATGAAAATGAGATTTTTTTTTTCAAAGAAAAAGAGAGAAAAAAATATACAGTAGTATTATTTCAACTCACTGATTATATGACAACAACATTTTGGAGTAGAAATCATGCAAACGTGTTTCAGAATCCTTTCAGTATACTTACTCTGTTGGGGTATGTGACTTGTCTAACAAATACATTTGGGAGTTCTGCCCCACGAAAATATGCCATTTGTTCCTTTTGTTGTTCTTGACTATGTGGCACATGCTGCTGCCTGATGTGATCGTTAGCCCAAATATTTCCAGTCTATAGTGATACAGCTGTATTTACTTGAGCATTTATCAGTGGATGCTGTTGCCCTGAGTGTCTGTTTTAAGCTGTTTCTCCTCTTGAACCTTAACTGAAGTTGGTATTACTAGCTATAAAACTTAATGCAAATGATGAATCCAAGTGCAGAGAAAGTAAAACTTTTGCTGGTGAGTTAGTTTTTGGTTTTGTTGGAACCTCCTTTCCCAAATGGTTGCTAAATATTCTTTTAGCTATGCATTTGAAGTGTATGTTTAAAATATACAAGTTATGATCAGTAAATTTCTTGCATTTGCTGATGTTTATGCTTATAAAATCATGAGATCTGAAATTAGCTTAGGGGGCCAGAGGAATAGAAATTAATTTGAAGACCAAAACTGTGTGTAACATCTGCTGCAGGACTAACATTTTTTCCTGATACATTTCTCACTCAGTGCTATTTTGCAGGTTACAGTCTGTCCTTTATCTCTGTAGGAGACTTTTCATTATTTGCTGAACATGTGGCTATTCAGCAGGCTGTGCACAGTGAAGGAATTTACATACCTTTATAAATTCTTGAGTATAAAGAGAAAGACTAGACCATGTCAATTTCAATGCTAGTTTAATAATTTCTGAACAGGCAGAATGCTTAAAAACCAAAATTCCAAGCTGTCTCAGCTGATGTTTGAACAGACAGCATCTAATGTCCATTGACAAAGGATGATTTTTGACACACAAACTGTTCTTGTCTGCTAGTACACGGTGTCTGATCTGTGCACGCAGCTGTGCTTGTGTAGAGATGATATAAAGTGCATTTTGTGTATACTTAAATATGAGTTGTTACGTTTTGTTTATGTGAATGTTTTACAGTTTGGTTTATTGGTGAAATTTCTATTATAAAAACTCCTGCAAAACCTTGAACCAGTGTTTCTGTAAATGGTTCTTTTTGTCACAAGCATCTTCTCCTTTTTTTCAGTAATGTGGTTAATGAAGTTTGTGTTTAAACTCCATGCAAATTTGTGAGACTTCTGCCCGTTCTCTCCTGGCCAAACAAGTTTAGGAATTCACCAAATTATTGTAAAATATGATTTATATTAAAAAAATTTTGTGTGCATTGATTGGTACAACCTTTGATATAATGTTACATATACTTAATTGATATTGAGATTTTAAAGGTGAAAGTCTTGCGCATAGATAGGTATCTTGATAATGGTGAAATACAAGTGGAAAGCATTGCTGTTGTGCATCTCTTCTGTTCTTCTGTTTTCTCCTTTCTACTCTTCTTGCTAATTTAAAATTTTGTTTCTTTAGTTTGTAACAGCAGGAGGTGGGAAAAGGGAGAGGATCTGAGAAGCACACAATTACTAATGAAGTGCAGAGATTTCTATCCCAAGTCACAGTGGTCCAAGCTAACAATTTCTTCATAAAACCTTGCTTCTTTTAATATTTATTTGTACTAAAAGGTTATGTTTTCTACTGACTTTACTACCTGACCATATATTGCATAATATGAAAGGAATGAATTGTGAATTTTAGTAATGCTCAGTGTAATTCAGTCTTGGAAGACACTGACTATACTTTTCAGCTGTGTCATGACATATTACTCGGTTAATGCTTATAAAGTTTTAATACATTTGTTCAATCCCTGGCACCTCTCTGAAGTGGAAAATGTACTTATCTCCCCACAGATTGCCAGCAGGGATAAATTCCACCTTATTCATCATCAGAAGTCATTACTACTTTCAAGTAAAGTATTAGCAGCATTTCCTGTAAGTGCAAATCACTTTCTTAGCCAGTCGATGTTTCGAAGTGGGCAGAAGGCCCGTTGTTCTTCTCATCTGAATTATGGAGTGTCCCGTAAGGATGGCAGTTACCATGATCATTATTGACCCAAATATACTGAGTACTTAAAAAATAATAAAATACAACAAATAGAAAACACTCTTTTTGGCAGTGTAATAATTTCTTCAGTTTTGATTCCTTGGTCATATTTTCTAAAACACACAGAAAATAATTGACTTAATTCAAATGAATACATGAAAACGAAGTAAAGAGAGTAGAAGTGACACAGCTGAATGGAAGAAAACAGACTCAAAATCATTCAATATGGATCACTTGTTCTTGCCAGATGTAATAATGTTGTCCCTTGACTTTAAGCTGGATTTCATCCAAAGCAAGGACACTTTCAGTTGGTACCCAGAGGCACTTGCCCTTCTGCACAATTTTTTGCTTTGGTGTAAACCACTAGTATTCCATGCCCTAGAGCAATTATACTGCACACTGTGTGTGCAGGTATTCCTGTGTATTTGTTTTGGAGGGCAGGCTGTTGACAGAGTCTGACTGCCTACACTGAGCCAGTCAGAATTTGGTGCTGGTGCACTGCATGTCTTTGTTGGCAGGGTTCAGTATCAGACTGCCAGTAAACTCAAAGCTGGATTTGGTTGACAATATACAAAGTGTAAATTCTATTAAATACATACAAGGATTTTAAATAATAAGTGATATTTGAACAGATCAGAGAAAGCCAGTGTTTGTTAAATAAAAATACAGGCAAGGCTGCCCCTTCCTCTGAAAAAAGAGGTGAAAAAAGGAAGAAAAAATTAAAGATCAAGGTGACAACCATGCAATCAAGAATGCCAGCCCTTCCACATACTACCTGTTTTTTTCTGTGCTGTAAGCATTCTTTACTTCACATATCTTGAGCTTTATAAATAGCCTCACACCCCTTTGCAGTATGCTGTTACCAGCTGAAAAGGATTATATAGCTTAATTTGGTGCTCTCAAATGAATGCCATTGTAACAATCAGTTGTTGCATTTGTTAGATTTATGTATATTTTACAGTGCTGGTAAGGAAAATTGTCTTGTATCAAAATAGACCTTGAAAACCATTTTGTTTCAAACATATGAGGTGTAATGCTTTGCAATGTTCAGCCTTTTATTTTGGCAGTAGGCAATGTAGCTAATCTGAAGACTGTTACTCTGTTTTCAGGAATTTTTTTATAATGCTGAATAAATGGTGTCTGGACAGAATTCCCCTACAGAAGAAAAAAAAAATTAGATGTTTAAGGTTGCAGAAGTATTTTTAACGCCTTTTTTATATTTTGGGGATTTTTCTTATTCCAAATTAATATGTAGAAAGAAAGGTCTTAAATCCAAACTTCATTTTGGACAGTGCTTTTTGTACATTATTCAGAAACTTATAAACACGTTTTAAATGTTTTTGTGCCGTCTTGTGTATTTTTGTTGTGTGTAGGTATATAAGCAGAGAATTTCTTATTTAAAGTCTTGCATTTTACATGAAAGGGTGATATAGTGATAAGAAAAGCTGAATTTTGCAGTATGGAAAACTAATTTTTCAGTTTCCTGTCTTCTCTTTTCATAAAAGCAGCCTCCTTACTAAAAAAATCACCTGCTTTTCCTTCTCCCAGCTTATTCTCAGCTGGGAATTTGACTTGCATTTTAATCCAGTGTTAAATATTGCATGACTTCTCTACCTGTTGTAGCTCTTAATTCTTGTCTCAGCTTTATTTAAAGGTACAAAAACCAGCATAAATAAGTGGTCAGCAAATAAATTCCTGTAGAGCAGCTGTAGAAATTATTTTCAACAGCTGTTGCAACACTGGCTAGACTAAAGAGTTAAACTTGCTTATCCAACAAGTCATGTTATAGCCAATGAGAACTGGGCAGACATTTCTGGAATATTTCTAAAATACAAGATGATGCAGCTGGATTTCTGTTGCATACCTGGAATGTTTTCTGGAATATTTATTGGAGAAATGAAGATGCATGCTTTAAAGATCGTTTTTAAAAAAAGTGATGATGACAAGACCCCATAGTACAGTAAATACAGTAATAAAGTTAGGGGACTTGTACAGTAAAGCCAGATAATAGAGACCTCTGGTTTCAAATACTTATGTAAGGTAGGAATTGCTTTTTTAAGATGCTCATGTTTAAGTATTTTTTAAATGTTATGATAGCATCATTAGTAGTGATATTATATAGTCTCATCAATATGCAGTTTACTGCAGACTATGTTGTTTTTACAAACACTTCATGAGACCTTAGAAAAAATTATCTTGTGCAAATGCAAATGTACTCAATTGCAGTAGTACTGTCACGACTGATTGCAGATCCCATGCCTATAGCTGTATGTACCTGCTATTTCCCTCCCTGTCTTTTGATCTGGAATTCTGCGCTTGTTGAGATGCCTTGGAAGCTGTCATTGCTGACAACTTTTTGGGACCAGTGTTACATGCTAAAGGACAAAGAGAGGTGATCTAATAGTTCATTGTTGCCCAAACGTGGAGGTCTTGACTACTCTCCACTTCTAAACTGCTTGTCTCTTCATGCATCTGGCTGCTTTGTGAGCTGTTTACAGTTGCTAATCTGGTGGAAAAATGACTTAGCAACAACAACAGTTGAGGATTTTCAGGTTTCCTACTTACTGGAGTTATTTCAGAGCTCATAAGCCTGACAAATTTTACTGCCAGTTTATGGAAGAGCTTGGAAAAAACTGGCCAAAGCTAGAAGGTGGGAAGTGCTAGTCTTCTCCTTTTTGCTACTAGAGTCTCCATTAAACTTGTTTGTTTCCTTTCAGCTATAAAGAGGATCAGCTGGGATTGAACAGATCTAGTAGAGATCTCATTTTTTACAGGCTGACTTTCAAACTCACTTGAATTGGTGGTTGCAATTAGAAGCTGAGAGTAGTGAACCCTTGCTATTGTTTAGTTTGACTTGCTGCTGGGCTCCCTATACACAAGTGTTTAAATCCATTGGGTCAAACTTGAGTCTCATTTTATTTCTATGTGTGCTCACACTTAAATGCCAGGATGCTTCAACAGATATGAGCATGCACATAGGCATGAAAAATATGTAGTAGGTATGTTTGTCTGGTGATCTCCCCTTTGCTGATATACTTGATATTTCATCTTCCCTGGCTGCTACTAGTGGACTTCGGGGAATGCTGTCTTGTGAAGCGTGAAGTGTTTTGCCAGACAGCAGCTTTATCATCATCCTTATCTATATTTTTTTTTTGGCCTTTATAACTTTTTTCAATGTAGGAGTGTTATACAAGTTGTACTGTCTTCCACCAGAAGTTACAAAAGGTGTAGCTCCTCCTTGCTATTTCATGGCAAAAATTGTAAGGTAGCTCTTTTATATTAGACAGAAGCCTTTTTCATCACAGTAGTTTTTAATGACCATGACTTGATATGATTTCAGAGCCCGTATTATAACCATAAATTATCATTTGAGTTAATCTAAGTTAAAATCTGAATTCTTATTCACTGTGTTCTTAAGCTTTGTTGCCAAAGAAAACAAGGCTTGTGCAATTGAGACTTTTACATGTCATTGTCTGCCATCCTTTCCAGAGCTTATACATCCCTTGACTAATTTTCACGCCGTTTTGCAAAGAGAGATATATGGATAACTCGAGTGTTCAAGATAACTAGAAGGTGGCTAGGAAAGGGGAGAGACTTATTAATGCATCTGCTGAGGAGGACATCTACAAGGTGACCATCACCTGTTTAGACATCATTGAATCCTTGTGGAATTGGGTTTTGCTGTGATCATGTAAACAGGTTCAGTTGACAGTTGTTCCTCCCTTTACACCATAGATGCCATTAATCAGTCCACATTCATAGTAACACATAAGCTTGAAATAAAGCTTTGATATGGCTGGACTGTTCAGAGTGACGCTTCCATATAGGTTTCCTGACACTATGGGACCATAAAGCCTTGGAGAAGCTGTAGTGTAATTGAAGTGCAATTTGAATTGGCATGATAATCTAACCTGGAGCCAGGCTTTGTTCTTTCTGTTGCCTATCTTACAACAGGTCTACACTTGAAGTTTTTTCAATGGACTATGGAGCAAGTGATCAGTTTGGATGTTTTGATAGTAGTTTTGCTCCCTTTGCATACTATTCAAGTGCAGGCTTTTTAGGACATTTTGATCTCATAAGATCAAAATCACCCTCCCCACTGATTACCTTCATACCCTCTTCATAAGTCTGGGTCATTATGTTTTCTTATATGTGCATATTTTTATATTGGGTAAACTTGGATACAGTAGAGGAATTTCAGCGCAATAGGGTTCTTTTCTATCCAGTACCTATAGTACAGTTGCAGTTAACTTTTGTTCAGCGGTGCCTTTTATCTATACAGCTTATTTGTTTCCCTGTACAAAGCAGGCTAGTATCTAATGTGTCATTGGAAAACTGCTTGTATATTGGTGTTAGAACTCCCTCACATAAATAAACTTGGGACCACAGTCACTGGATAAGTAGTTAATAGTGTGGTATAGACTGCCTTGCTTTGCCGACAAAGTGGTTCTTGGTCGTTGTAGACATGGGCAGGGACCAGCATGAATATCAAATGAGTAATAAAGCTTAGGTATTATGTAAATTACAGTGCATTCTATATGCTACAGCTGTGGAGAGCTTACTACAGATGTTACTTAGGAAATAAATTTTTAAATATATTTAAACGATTATTATGTTGCTATGATTAATTTGAGACAGTGACTTTTGAAATGTTGCAGTGCTCTGCTTTATCCATTTGAGGGCAGCTGTTCACCGATGTTAAGAACTGAGGAGAACCTGTCTGGGGTTCTGCTGTCTGCATTTTAGTTTTTCTGTACTTTAGGTCTCTCTAGGTCTTGTACTGTTCCATCACCATATTGAAATGTCATGATTTTGTTGTTTTTTTGGGTTTCCTCCCCCCCCTGTAATGTTAATATGCAATTAACTCCAGAAGAAAATTCTGCAAAGTTTGTATGAATTGGTTTTTGGTGTTGGAATAATTTCTTAGATGCATGTCTTAAAACTATGGCCTCTCTCAGTTCAGTAAACTGAAATGAGCTAGATAATTTTGTAACATTTGCTCCCTGGTGAACAGCTCCTAAAAAGCTGACTTTTAATTACTCTGACCGGAAGGTATGAAGATTATTGCTGATTTATACATGCTTTCATTTTACAGACACCTCTTCACTGGACTGGCCAAAAAGAAACAGGAGTCTTCTGGATTCTTATATTTACAGTTGAAAATCCATGACAGAATTAACTTGAGTTTAAAAATACTAGTTTTTCAGATAATTTTATGTGATCTCATTTCAAATGTGATCTTCTGATTAAAAGGACAGTCAGGCACTTAAAAAGAATACCACTGGAAATCAGCCTAACTATATTTAGAAACAGGATGTTAGAAAAATATATTACAAAGCATTAAAGCTCAAATTTTCCTAATTTCACTTTTGTCAGGTTTGTACATGTTCTCACCTTGTTTAATGCAAAAATACACACTTTTAAAATAAAAGCAACAGAGCAGCTGTTTAAGCTTTACATTTAATGCTTAAATTAGAATTATATTTATCATATATATGTATTTTACAAATACAAAAACAAGTGATATCTACTATATGCCATGAATTCCTGACACTTCTGAGATAGCCTTCACCATTTTTGTCTTCCCTCTTACTGATTAAATTAGACTGTGTTTTATTTTCTGGCTGAGGACTTACTAAAAGTTTATAACTGTCCAGCCTTAGCTTGGGCCATTTAAACATTACTGTAAGACAATGGTACCTACAGTCAGTAATGTGTAGTGAATACAAGACTAAAACTAAAGTGATGATACTTGGAAGTAAGATTGGGACAAGATTTAATCTGCTGGTGCAAGTCTTTTTTCTGGGAGATGATGATAAAAAGGCAGGGAGAAACAGGCACAGGTAAAAACTGAAGTTTTTTCTTATTGCTGTGGTAAAGTAAGAAATCTAGCTTTGTAATTTCACGCAGGACAGAAAAAGGGGCCTTACTTTGCTATGGCTTTGTCCACATAAAAAGGGGACTACATTGAACATGAACGTGATACTTTTTTTCCAGCTAGAAGTGTGTCCCTGTGGAATTACTCTAGAATAGTGTGGAAGTTCCTGAGGAAAAATCAATGTACTAGTGGGACTTTATCTCAAACCACAGAAGAAGGGCTGACAATCCTAAGTTTTGTGTTTTCAGAGGTGTGAGAATAACCTGTGATGGGAAACTTGTGTGGTGGGCAGTGCTTGGAGAATGTAATACTTCAGCGTTGTTTTATTCTCCAATTATATGTAAATCTCTAAATGGGCCAAGTTATGTTCCTGTTTTGCACTTACGTTACGAGCTAATATTTTTGGGAAAAAAAGAGGAAGTAAGCCTGTAAAGGAGTAAGATGCTAGGCTCTTGTATCGACTCATAGTAGATGGTGATCTGCCACACTGCCTAATTCTTTTAGCAGCTGCACAATGAAATGTTCTTAAAACTGAGTTTATTCTAGCAGTTTCTCTTACTAAACGAAATATTGAGCATTTGTTAAGGGAGAAAGTAAGGCTTGCTTTGTACAGAATATTGTGTCTGATCTTGTATTAAATTTATAAAAATCCCAAATTATGTTTATATAATTGTATTATATATTATATATTACATTTTGGTACACTTCACACTTTGTTGGAACAATTGAGAGGGTGGCCGGTTCATCAAAAATGGAATACTGATCTGTTGCTTCTTTTTGAATGATACTTCAATAGGGTATGTGAGTTGATCTCCTTTGAGCTTTTGGTTCAGTTCTTCACTTCAGTTATTCGAAGTAGAAACAAAAGGCTGCACTTTCCCCTCTTTGGAGTACTGCAGTGAAATTTTCTTATTTGAATAAAACCAAGATTCCAAGACACTTGTTCTGAAGCCTTCCAGTTAAGTGAAAGCCTAGTACTTGTTTAAAATATGAAATAATTCAGAATGAAGTTATAAAATAATGCTATTACTGTTGTGTATAGGCTAAAGGTAAACCGTTGCTTAGAGCTTATAGGATGAAGTATAAAGTAGGCAATGTAAAGAGTCTTTTACAAGAAAAGAAAATGTAAGTCTAAATGTACTTTAGAATAACATCTGAATGGGATGGTAGAAAAAAAAAACCAGCCATCTGTGCATGAAAATACTGTGCTACCCAGCATTCTGTCACAGCTTTTCTGTATACAACATCTGTAAAGAAATAAGGATTGTCTTGCTGGTCTGAGAAAAATACTGTGTTATAAGTAGGTGCTTACTGTAATGTATATATACTCTCAAAGAAATGTTAGGGATTTTTTTTTTCTTTCTTCTTTTTCTTTCATTTTTTTAAATAAAAAGCTTTCCACATGCAAATGTTTGGTCAGGGAGGCCCTCTATATGCAAATAAGACATGCTTATGGCTTGGCTTTTTGAAGGGGAAACAAAGAGCTGAGTGGAAATGCTAATACAGTCATATTTTAATGCTGTCTTTTGTCAAGTTACATTGTTGTGCTCCAAGCATTAAGGCATTACTGCACTCCCTCTTTTGCCCTCACATAATTATACAGTTAATTATCTTTGCTGGTTTGTGCATAAAGAGACTTGTAAGATTTCTTAATGGTCATTTATTCACTGTGTTTTGGACTGTACTGACTCAGTTCGTACAAGGACTTTGATGGTTTCCTGCATCTCTTATCAGCAGTTTCATAAGACATTTTCACAGGCTTTTGTTTCTTGCTACTTAGTTTTGCTCAAAAATGTTTTCAAAATATGAATGTGTTTTTAAGAAATGTGCAAATATAGGCAGCAGAAAAGGATTGTGGGAACATAGAGACATTGTAGGAAAGGTAATTTGATCAAGAAATTATTCAAAATGGAAGTAAACTAATTGTGGGAAATCTGAGTAATAGACATTGCTGTTATAGCTTTGCTCAGTGGAGTGAGAACTGTTTTCCTGAAAAATGGCAGACCGCTCCCTACATCCTTCAAGAGATGGTATGTTCTAGGAGGAAGAGTCTTTCTCGTTTCCATCTGTGTGATGGATAGGCCTGAGCAAACTGGTACCCAAACTCACGATGTCCGGAAGAGGGAAGACTATTGTGCCATTGCATCCTTAGAGCCAAAGCTGCCTGGGTGTTGCTGCCCCTACAGGGGCAGGGAGAGAGGAGGAAGTGCAGACTGGAGAACCTGTGCATTGTAAGGAAGGCCAGGAGGAGGGAATTAAAAATCACAATATAGGTGAAAACACAGCAGTAGTGTCTACTTTTATTAAATGAGCAAGTTTTGTGCCAATATCTTTATTTTAGGAGACTCTATTTTTTTTCAAATTTTTTTCAAATAAATTTTTATTTCCTTTTTTAACTTTTGGACAATATATTGTGTTTTTAGGGACCATGGTTAAGGAACTGCAAAGTCCAGATCAGCTTTTCATTTAATTTTATTGACAGTCCAGAAGAAATCTGCTCAAGTGATAAGTGATAAGAGTTGATCCTGCAGCAACACTGTTACCCTCTGAAGGTTGCAATCTCCTTGGATTCCCCTTCTGAAAGCATAATACCATCTTGTTAAAAACAAAACAAAATGAAAAGAAAATCTGTCCTTTAAAATGCAAGTGTAAGTGTCTGTGTCTATTAAAACTCCGAGCAGTCATGAATTTCCTCTTTTTCAGTCTGCAGATCCCTTTTTGGAGAAGGGCTCTTCTGACATTGCAGGGGAGGTCCACCAGCTGTTTGACTGACAGGAGCAGTCTGCCTGCCCCTTGGTAGTTTAATTCCTGTCTATACTAGGATAGCTTGCACTTCACTGAGCAGCAGACAGGTCAGGACACTTGGCAGGAGAAGGTTGAGAGACAAAGGCAGCGGGCTGCGGGGAGCTGGTTCACCAGTCTGAAACTTTACAAAAACCCCCAAATTATGCAACTTTAAAGCAAAGTTATTAGCAATGTTCTTGCAGCATTAGTAGACTTGACAAAGTAAGAACGATAAAATGTCCAAACCTGGGAAAACTGCCATCAGCCATGGCTTGGTTCCTGTTGATCTTAAAAGTGCCAAAGAACCTCTACCACACCAAACCGTGATGAAGATATTTAGCATCAGCATCATTGCACAGGGCTTGCCCTTCTGCCGTAGGCGGGTAAGTGTAAAAGTCTTTAAAACCTGAATTTTCATCACTTGGCTTTATAGCTCAGTGCTTTGTCATGGTGCATTCATTCCATGAGGAAGTACTTATATCTGTTATTATCTATTCACTCAGGGTGCCATAGAGGAGCCCTTTGGTAATCTATTTTATTAATTCTTGTGCTTTAATTTAATTAAAATCTGTACATGTTGTCTTAGCTATTACTCATTTAAAGGAACATGCCAGGGATTCTTTTATAGCTGGAAACCATGTAGGTGAAAACAAATGCTGTACAAAAAAAATGCACTCATAAATGTGTATTTTGCTGTTATTCAGTCTTTTAGGTGATAAATATAGTTTAGGATGTAATTCATTGAACTCAGTTCTGAATTGTACTGGTACATGTGACTTGTTGGATATTAAATTAGAGAATTTAGAAATGTTAAACTAATTAATATTTAAACATATTTAGTAAGAATTCTTGAAATACAATTTTAATACTTTTGTAACTCAGTAAGGGAGATAACATTTTTTACTGTTACATAAAATAAAAATAGCATGTTACTATGTGGAGGTTGCGATATAGTTTATATATAGACAATCCTAGCCTGACAAACTATCACGGGTCTTATGCTACAGCTTCAGGAACCATATGAATTGAGTGGCTCTTAAAACACATGAGTTTTTTTGTGCTGCTGAATAAATAGTGTTTCTGTTTATGGATGCAAGTTTTAAAATTCAGCTCACCTTTTGTACATATGCTTGCTTTTTTTGAAAGTCAACTTACTACTTTTTAGCAAACTTAGTTAAATCACAGACAAAATTTAAATTTGACAAGATCACCATGGAAGATTTGATTTCTTTGTACTATGTTGTTTAGAATATCTAAGAATGTTACTTATATGTAAAAGGTATATGGCATACATTGAAAGCCAGCGACATAATGTCAATCTGCAACAACACAAAATTTAGAACACTTATTGGATCATGTGCAGTTCAGAAAAGTATTTTTTCTGATATTAGATGTTATGTGTATGTGTTTGCTGAACATGGAATAGGAACATCTCGTGATATTGAAAGTGATAAAGTAAGTTTCCTTATTTTAATAGAGTGTTTTAATTTTTTTATATGATTTGGGAACTGTTTGCTTGAAAATAAGCACTTGAAATATGTTTGGACAGTTTTAGTTCCTTTATCTTGGATAAAGCATAGTATACAGTATAGAAGATAAGTTTAGTGGATATACCTCACAAGCCTTTTAGTGGTTATAGTAATATGGTATACTGTTGGAACTTTAATGCTGATGTCTTATGTGTGTATTTTCTGTAATTAGAAATATGGTCACACATTAACTTATCACAAATCAAAAAAAAAAGACCACCCCAACCAAAATCTAAAAAAGTCTTCTCAAGATTTTACACTGTTCCAAAATGACCAGAATTTTGCTATTTGTCCTGTCCTACACCCTGTTTAATCAGTCAGTTTAATGTTTTAGTTCTAGGAGGGTTTAGAAAGCTGTTCAGCATCTACTTTTCTTTTAGCATTAGGACTAAGAAGAAAATTTAGAAACGCTGTAAATGTGTGTTTTACCATCTAAGCTATCATCAATCTATTTATCTTGTATTCTGAAACTAACAATTCTCTCATGATGGCTGCTGATAGTGGAAAATATGAGAGCTCCACCTTTAGTCTCATGCCTTGCAACACTCAAAGCCTGCACGTAACTCCCAACGATTACCATATTGGGTTCCTTCCATGCTAACACACAGAGGTTGCATACAGGACCTACATGTAAAAAAAATGCAGAAGTAAAACCCAACCTAATTTTTCATACCAACAGGCGAGAGAGCCAATACTTCTGTTTTCTAGATTTATTCTTTTATTAAGCATAACAAGAACCAAAGAAGTATTTTTTACGCCAAATAAAAGTTTTGACACAAACTCTTCACCAATATGCAATTTTTAGTTTTATCTTTTAAAAATTCTACTTTTCATTCAGTAAGTAATGCATTGAATTGTTTAGTTCTTTATGTTCAGAGCTAAGTTTGATGTGCTTTAGAACATGAACTGTCGTTTCTTCCAGGTTATTGACTTGGTAATATATCAATGCCAACTTTTTTTGGGCGAGTGTAAAATTGGGCCGTTCAGACATTGACCTGACTTTAATATTGACCTTCTCCTTGTTTGAACTCATTTCTTCCCCTCCTAAATTGTACATTAGACCTAACAAAACATCTTTAAAATGTGTGCTGTGATCCTTGAGAGTAAAAATACTTCCGTTATGAGAGCTGACAGTTCATAGCTTCTGCATCCTCTGCATTAGTTATACTGGGCCTCTATCAAGAAGTGCATTATAAATGGTCACAGGACTTAACAGTTTGCCCTTATGCATTTTGTCAGTTTGCTCAAGTAGTTAAAACACTTGTCTGCAATACCACTAATCTGAATCCAGTTAAAAATAGTATTACTTAGCATTCTTTGTGTAGCGCTTGAGAATAACTGTGATGCATCTCTCTGTAAGTACTGTACTTACACAGTAAATGTATGTATTCCTTCAAAGCTGTCAAGGAAAACACCGATACTGTAGCATCAAACGTAGACCTGGTCCTCTTTAGTCTTTAACATATCTTTCAAAGGCACTGGAGTAGATTTTGCAGTATAAAGTGAAGAAGCAATGAATACCTTTCAGCTAGTATACACTTCGGGTATCAGATATCATTTAGCTCTTCATTGCGATGTGACTGCAGCTGATCATTGAACATACTTACAGGATAGTCACGTATGTCACGCATGTTCCAAAATCGAGTACAGGATTTCGTTTGCCATGGTAAATACCTCCAGTTGACAAAAAATTGATCTCCTAATTACAATGTGATTTTTACTTTATAATGCTCTTAAACCACTAAGAGAAGTATTTTTCCTTCTTAACTCTTATGATTATCAACTATTTGAAAAACTCTGTTTAACAGATTTCTTCCCTCCTTAGTTTTGCAAGGCTTTTCCCCCTGCAATTTCTCTTGAATTTTCTTGATATAACCTCTTGAAGTTTGCTGTATAACAATTTTATCACATTGAATATATCTCTTTAAGAAGTGCTAATAAGCTGGAGAATTTGTTAGAGTGGACTGTTCACTTGCAGTGTTTCTTCATTTCAAGTGGTTTAAAGTAGTAGTGTTATAAAGTGGAGGTTTCAGTGTGCACCCTGTGGTATTCCAAGCTGGAAAAATCAAGGTAGTAAATGTATCCATTTGCAGTGCCTGTCGTCTCAGAAACACCAAAGATTCTGTTATACTGTTCCGTTTTGTGAGAATAGTTTTCCTACATGTGTGTATGTTTCACCCTTAAAATATATCCGACTAAATTTTGGCAGTTCAACAGCTTAGTTCATCAATGAAATGCTTCCATCTGTAGGATGTATTTGTATTTAAAGTGAACACAAGATAAAGCATTTGAAGCCTCACTTTGTATACCCACCTGTGTTCTTCGTATACAAGAGCATCCACTGGTTTTACACATTTGTTACTACAGTAGAGCACTTGGAATGAGACTCTAGTTCCTTTTCCTTTCTCTTCATGACAGGTATGCTAATAGTGTATTTAAAAGACTGATGTGACTTACGCATGAACAGCTTCACTTATCTGGACTTGTTTCTTTATCCCTTAATTTCTGTGTTAAAACAACCAAAGTGCTCTTTTCATTGTCAGTCAAATCTATGTTAATGTTTGCACCAGCAGTTCAACCAAGTATTCTGACAATTCAGTTTTTCAGGGAAATGTAGTCCTGAATTTTACTGCAATAAATCATATTTCTTGCTTGAGTACAGCACTTTATTTCATGGATGACAGTAAGGAGTTACTTAATGGGCAAAAAACTATTTAGTTTTCTCTGAAATGATATATCCTCCCATTTTACACTTCCCTGTTTTGCAGCTGACTTTGGATCAGGTTCTGAATAATGTAAAGGAGCACTAATCTATTTTCCCCGAAACAAAAAATAAGTAATTTCTCTTGGAATTTCTCACCATTTGGTAAGAAGAGACTGACAGAAGAGCATAAAGAAAAAGATATGTGAAAATGTGCATGTGTGTGTGCATATATATGTATATGTGTGCTGTTTTCTAATGTAAAACTAAAGGTAGTCTTCAAAGTCTGTCACTGGACAAATCAGAGCACTCTCAAATGCTTGCGTCTTCTACAAGAGATTTTTTGGTTCTGGGCTTTGTGTCAGGCAGCTTGCATTATGGTTACTGGTGTTGAGATATCTCTTTGAGTGGCTGTCAGAATTAGCTTTCTTTCAAAGCTGGCTTAGCCTTTACTTCAATTTCCTTTGTTTTTGTTAGAAAATTTGTCAGAGAAGTACCGATCATGGACTGATCAGTTGATACTTAACAAGAACGAAAGTTTGTTCTTGTGCCTGTGTTTGTTTTTAATAAAGGAATTGTGTCCATTGCTCCGGATTTCCAAATATTTGCAATAAAGCCAGTCTTACAGATATTTTACTTTTCATTGTAAAGTTCATAATTTATAGTGGGTTTTTTTTCTTGTTTTTATTCTTTTTGGTGTTTCAGTTTTGGAAAATCTTTGGAATGAAACAGAAGTACTTCAAAAGTTCAGCAGAAGGAAGTGAGCTGAAAAGGCAGATGTTTTTGAGTGGAAAGAAAGGAATACTGAATAGTTGCAGAAATGAGCAAGGCTAAGTCTTCTGTAATGTTCTGCCTAGAGGGTCATGCTATTAGAAAATAAATAGTCTTGGATCATGAACTTCTTTTTTTTTTCTTTTCCTTTTTACATGTATGCAGTGTCTCCACTTTGAATCTGCTTTTCCCATGCCTTTCATCTTCTCACAAGGGAAATAAATGTTTTTCCTATGAGAAGTGGTAGCCTTGAAGAAAAAGCAATATGCTACTTACTTTCTCAATATGGAACAGAGAAAGTCTAAAAATTATCTTCTACATCCTTTTCCCCCTTCTTTCTGCAATCCTTTCTTTCCAACTTACTCTGCAGTGCACTTGAGAGGGAATATTATAGATTTCACAGAAGTGGAAAGAAGTGTTCAGATCCTCAACTTCCAGGTCAGCTCAAGGTGGGGTGGTTCAGCCTGGCTCAGCTGAAGTGTCCCATGGTCTCCCAGGCTATGCTCACAAGAAGTCTGCCAAGCCCTGCTGAAATCCGTCTTTTAAACCATGGATACAGTCAGGTGTAGCCAGTGTTCATGGCTCTGTCGAGCTGCATACAGGCAGAAGGAGGCTTCTCTCTACCCCTCCCCTTCTCTGGGGTGTTAGAGAAGCTCTGAGCTTAAGATAGCCATTTGTAGGAGGAGGCACTCAGTTTGCTGTTCAAACAGCTGTTCCCTGTATCCCCTGGAAAAAAAGAAAATTGGTAGCTAAACTGTGCACATCTAGTCCAGCCTGCTGTACTGGGTCAAAAATAGTTGGACAATTTGCTTGAGTTTTTGTTGTTTGGTTGAGGAGTGTTTGTTAGTTTGTTTTCAAACCTGCACTGCAACACATGTCATAGCACTTCCAAAGACTGCTTTTTTAGAATATTAAGGAATCCTCTTTCACCATACTGAGTCTTTGAGAAACACTGTTATTTAAATTGTTCTACCTATTTCTCACCAAGATAAAAGCAGTAATCGGAAACTCATTTATATTTAACACTAGCTAAAATGTTTTTCTTTGTGGTTTTGATGCATTTAAAACTTCCATTTCCTCTTGCAATGAGCAATGCTGTCTGTTACAGACTGCAGGAGTGCAGATGTTAAAAGCATGTTATGATGATTCTGCAGTCAGTCACTTCCCTTCAGGAGGCATCAGAAGAAAGGTTTCCTGGGAGATTTTTCTCCTTTGTGCCCAATTGTTTAGATGCCTTCAGAAGCCTTTATTGTCATGCACTTCGAGCTATTCAAACATGCTGGACTGACTTTGTGAAAGGTCTTTACCTGCTTTAAGTCCATCTGTTTTGTTGTCTCAAACTGTGGAGGTTATAGCATTCAGCAGAAGAGGGAATGGGAGAGAACAATGATGCCATAAACTGACCCAGCTGCCTCTTTGCTGACTGATCATGCCAGAGGGGAACTCATGAAATGCGTAATTAAATACTTAATGTATTGCTTCACAATCTAATTGCTCTAACTATGAATCTCCCTTTTCTCTTTTTGCAGTCCTTTCTATCACTAGGTAAACACTTTTTGTCCTTCTGCAACAAATGAAGGCACTTAAATTTCCTGAACAGATATTTTTCAGGTATGGGGAAAGAATCCTTTGTGAGGAAAATATTGCTTTGCTGTGTCATGACTGTCCTTAGTACAGAAACACAAGGAGGGCAAATTAATTTTAAATGGCAATTTTTGTTCTGGTGTTCTCCAGATTTTGAGTGGAAGTCTAACTGAACCAGAATGACACTCAGACAAGTCATAAGCAGGGTGGTAGTGTTAGCATCTTCCTCTTGGATCTCTGCCACTTACTACAACCAATTGATTGTCATTCCTTATGTGATGAACCTTTTCTGTCAGCGAATGATGGTTTTGCCAGTTTGAATAGCCCACTCTTCAGAGCAACAATCCCATCTCATTCCCAGATTCACTGCTTGGCCTAAGTTTTTCTTTCAAACTCTGTCTGAGGCTCTAAACTACTCTATCTCATTCTCCCTTTACCTAGTTTTAGACTGGTAATTCTGCTTTCTCCCTATAGCTTCTCATTGATGTTCATCTTCTGTTAGAAGTGGGCCTCTTTTCTGGAAAACTTACTTACCATGTTTTATGATAATATTGTTTGAAAATATGGTTTTGCATAGGAACAACAGCAATGTCTTTTTAAGTGCTGTTCAGGTATTTTATAATGTTCCTCATTTTTTTGAAAAGGCAAGAAAAAAGCACTGGAATTGACATGAATTTTCCCTTTCTTTCTTTTTAGTCAGAGAAGCCTGTACTTTTGATTTGTTCTGTTCCTTATATGTTTTGAGTAACCAGTTTGGTTGCAAGGTTTCTTGGTAAGAGGTTTGAGATGCTTGCAGGTCATTTGTGTGGTCATGTGTAGTCTGAGCACATTTCAGGAAAACAGCTCTAGTTACTTGCTCCTCACACTGACATGATTTTAATACTAAAATATAGAGTCTGTGAAGTAAGGATTTTTCTTTAAAAATAAGATGATGGTTACAAACTGTACCACATTTTTGATACACTGCAAATATAAATGCTTGTGAAAGAGAGGTGCTGGTTATATATGTCATACGAAAACACTGATGTTGTGCAAAAAAGCAATACAGTAAACTTGTTTTTAATAACTCTGCTGTTACTGTAACACTTGGAAATAGTAGGCAAGTAAGACTTGTGTGTGGTGTTTTTCATTTGTTTTGTAGATCATATTCTAAAATATTGCAGGACAACTAAAGTTCTGCTGACCCGAGACAAATTGATAAAGTGAGGAGAGAAGAAGTTAAAATGCATAAATGATACTAAAAGTCTAAATACATTCTTCTATATATGTTCTTCCCTTGTGAATTATCTATGTTTTTAGTGGTACTTCATTAACCCAACTTATTTAAAATGTCTTATCAAAGGCACTCATAAAATTTGGTAAATGCTAAAGTATTTAACTTCTTTGTGAGCTAGGGAAACTTCTTTTTTGTAGGAAATAGTATAATAATGTAGCAAAGGTAGTAAAAGTTTTGTGTTGTATTTGGTGACACATGCTTTCTTCTCTCCTGTCTGTCTCATATGGCTCATTGTTTCAGATAGTTTATGAAGTTTGTGTGTGGTGCATGGCTTTGTGTACGCAAGGTAGTAAATAGAATTTTGTTTGTAAATTGTGAAAAAGAGGCAAATTGTGTGTAGAATATGCAAGTAGGTAAAAAACTTATTTTAGGAATCTATAACATGTAAATACAAGGAAATTTGAGACCAGATATTTTAATTGAAAAAGCTTCCTGTGGAATTTCTTAAATTGCATTTTTATAATGTAGTTAGTGTATATAATGAAGGTAACCAGTTCCAGCATACTGATCTTAGATGGTATCGTTTGGGATCCTTCTTCATGATTTAGATGCCCCCATTTATGTATAGAGACATGTGTTTAAAAAGCATAGTTTTATTTGCAAACATTATTATTCATATTATAATAATATTGTACATAAAATGTAGTAAGTCCAATGTGCTGTATGCAAAATTGTCCCGGCACAGAGAGTTTACTGCTTGTAGAGACAAAAGACAAAATGGGAATAGAAACTGATTTGTTGTTAGCTGCTGGAAACAGAAAACTGTTCCTTGACTCATGGGCTGGGAACCTGTAGGTGACACCCTACTGGTCTTTTTCTAAAATGCCAACAGCATTTCACTTTTTGAAAATCGAAAAAGAACAGCAGAGAAAGTGCTACAGAGGGATTTTTGGTATATTTTTAGTGCCATATTTTTTCCTGCTTATCTACTGTTTAGGTGCTCACTACCATATTTAAACGGTTAAGATTTTCTTGCTCTAAGTCAATCTGCACAGTGCAGTGTTCTGTAAGTACAAATGGCAGTCTCTTCCAAAGCATGCTGCTATTAATAAACCCTAACACAAGATTACTTCTCATGATAACAGCAGCAGCTGGCAAGAATGTTTGCAATTTTAACGTATTTTCAGCACTGCTACATTCCATCTTGCATTTCTCCTGCGGTTCGTTGTTAGTGAAATTTCAGACCGAATTCTTACCATGAATTTTTTCATAGCCTTGCAGTCTTCCCTTCTTTTGCCTTCCCTTCTCCAATCCTGTCTACATACCAAGCTGTTGAACAGGTCTTCTACTGTCTAGTGCCTATTCTGTCTACAGTTTTTATAGAGCATCTCTTTTCTTTCTTGTCTTTTTACACCCAAAGTGTTCCTGTCCTTTGCCTCTCTGCTTATCCTGCAAATGGTTCTGGGAAGTCCTTTCTGCCCACACGCGACTTATAAGGAAACAAAGAATTATCTGTAACTGGCTATATTTCCTAGTAGAACAAGATAAGCCATCATGCTAAAAAAATTGCACCTTCTACGATACCACTTGGTTTTTAAAATACATGTGTTTAGCTTTAAGTATAATAAATTCAGTATTAAAATACTACGTGTCAATCAATTTCGACTTCTTACCCTTGCTTTATTATCTCCAGGCAGATAATAAACTCTCATAGTTGGTACTAATTGTCTTCTCTTGAATAGCATTCAGCATTGATGCTTGTGCACCTTTCTCTTTCAGTAGGAATGTTTTTGTTTTAAACAATAAGAAGCTTCTGTTCATTTAATGTATTAGACATATATGCTTGCCACTTATTTGCAGATTCTATTCACTGTGGTGCAAGAAATAGGTAAGGTTATCTAACACACAAAAAAACTAATAATACAAGTTACAGAAACGAGACTGCATCATCCCTTTAACCTATGGCAGGATCTATGCTGTCTGTGCTATTTCTGACTGAGATTTATCTAATGGTATAAAATTGCTTCTCATAGAAATTGTTAGTTTTCTCATCATGTTTGAAATAACATTATGTGTTGAGGTCACTTTGCACCATGAAAATTTGACACTAATTGCAATTAACATCCAGATTTATTAAGGGCACATACATAGCAGTGCTTCTTCACTTTAGAAGGAAAATGGGTTAGAATAGCAGCAGCTAATTTGGTCGATGCCTAATTAGTATGAATATTACATGAATTAAAATTGCAAAAGTAGATTCATTTTCGGGGTTTGTTTCCTGATGTTTTTTAAGGCACACCATGCGCCTCCCCCATGGGTTAGAGAATGTTTGTTGCAATTTTGTTGGAATTATTCAATTTGTCAGATTAATTTGCTGTATGTAAATTTCCTTTAGCTTCATGTCCACTTCTCTTTTCTTGTTGCATAAAGAGCTGGTCATCGTGGGGGAAAACTTCAGTGAGTTGTAGCCATTCCCTCCCAGAAGAAGAAGAGGAGGCAGCTTGAAGTGCTTGGTTGCAAGCTGTGTGAGTGATTGTGGGTGTCCGTGAGATCTGCTGGCACGGCTCGAGTAGCTTTCCAAATGGCCTGCGTCTTGTGCTGCCTTACTGAGAGAAATTTCTTTGGAGCATCTGGTTAACACGGATCACTTTCTGGCACCACCTCACTTAATTACATCTGTTCAACCTGTCTTCCTTGGTTTGTCTTGTGCATTCCCATGAAGGGTTGTATCCAGATGCAGCTGTCTTGCAGGCGCAGCACTAAGCCCTGCGCCAGTCTTGAGATTTCTGGGAAGGCATCCAAACTTCTGAGTGGGTGAAGAGGAAATAGTTTCCTGTTCTGAAGTGCTGGCCCATTTTAATTTGAGCACACAAATGAATGTTTTCAATGTCCAGAAATACTGCATATTTGTCAGTTTATGGCCATGTTTAGCAGGTCAAGCCTTACTTTTCTTGATTTAGAAAGAGAGCTCATATCAGAAGTGACCTGTTCTTTCTGGTGTGTGGCAAAAGTAAATGCTTGAAGACATCCAAGACATCCAGGGAATTAATTAATTCCTGAAAACATGGCAGTGAGGAGAGGTGGGTGTGCAAACCTTCATGTCTGCTGCCCCAGTCTTTCTCTTTCTCTCTTCCTGATGCAGAGGGAAACCTGCAGTAAAAATTCTCACTCAGGGAGAATACTTCTCAGTGTAGAAGTATTAAAACCCATAATTTGCACCTCTGGAGTGTCTTACTGACTCGGATGACCTAATTTGTAGAAACAAGTAGCACTGGCACCCCCTTGCAGTGGACACACAGACCATATGAATTCATAATTGCTGAATATTTTCAGCTTATTCTTTGGGCTTCTGGAGACAATTTATGCCCCCCTGAGGTTATACATAGTTACCCAGTCATAATAGGTGCTGCAAGTCTAATAAAACTAATCTTTCAAGAGACATCTGTGTTTATTTGCTCTCAGCATATTCTGTCTTTTGTGTATGTATGTTGATAGAAAAATTGAAACATGTTATTTGATAATTGGCCCTAAGGCCTTGAATTTTCTCGGTGATTTTAAGATTTGTAATTCAAATTTGCACTACTTAAGCATGAACAATGTTAGTGAGCAAAAAGCCTTTAAATTGAACTGTCTTCTCTCTGAAGTGGTAACTAATCTTCGTGATATAAACATAAAAATGTCTGAGTTTTTTTTTAACATAGTGTAACAGCTGTGTGCATAATGTACAGTATTTGTATATTAATGTATTTGTAAGAAGGTAAACAGAATCCTTTTTACAAAGATACTTATAGTGAAACAAATAAAGCCTCAGTGGGGTGAAACATAAGACAATTTTTGAAAAATAAAGAAGTATATTATATAATAGTTTTGAATGTCATTTAAACTATTTTCAACTTCAATTTTAATTTCAGATTGCCTGTATCTTAGAGTTGTTCTTTTTTTGCTTGTCCTTCAGAACCGTGAAGTCAGGACACCTATTTGTGCATTTTCATGCAAGAAATTCCTTGTTGTGAGGCAACATGTGGCACACACCTTTTTTTGGTCCATCTTTTGATCTCTCTTTACTAGGAGTTTTAACTTCTGTACCGAGTTTTAAGAAATAGTTTATGTTTTGGTGGTGTGTGAACATATGGGGAACGAATTTAGAGTCTTGAGATTAAACTTGAAAACTTGAAGAATTGCCTTTTTTCTTTTTTAGCTTACTAGGAGAGCATTCCAGTAGAGAGAACATAAAACATATGTTGTCTTTGAAGAATTAGTGTGCCAGATATTGGATATGGCATTCCAAAGCATGTAATGACATGGATCACAAAGATGTTGCCCTATTAAACACCTAATATATGCAACCATCTTTGTATTTCTAAAAGAATGTCAGTTACTACTAAGAAATATGCTAAAAACCTTTCTGAACTTCTGAATTCCTTTGACAGTGCTTATGAACTTCGTGGTCTATTTTTAAAATACAAAATACAATATATAATTTTCATTCTGTAGCACACAATATTATAGCGAGTAGGCTATTGTTTCTTTTCTTCTTCCATTCAGAACTGGGGAGTCATAGCATCTCGTTATGTAATACTACTTAATAATAGTCCCCAGAGTACATACACAGATACAGAGGCTTTCTTTCAGGGAGAGTTTTAAGATTTCCTTCTAGCTTCTTGCCAGTAAGTATCATCAGTGCTGCTTCATGAGACTCTGTCCTAGTTTGTGTGTATCTGTCAAAGACATATCAAAAACCACATCAAACACAAAGGTTTTATCTGGTCTCTTTTAAATGTGCCTTCCTTAACATATTTCACAAATGGACAAATTGGTAATTTTGCTACTATTATCCAGCAGGAAAAAGCCTTAAGTTGTTTTTTTATTTTTTCTTTCCATTTATCTTTTAATCTGACTTTCAAGTAATCAGGTATTTTTTTCTGTATAAACAAGAGCTCATTTTTAATAGGAAAAATATTAAATGGGAAAAAACTTGTATGTTGCCTTATAATTTATTATAAATAAGGAGGCTTGATTTTTCTTCTGCAGTCCTTTGCTCCTCACATCTTGAAAACAATGAAATTAAAGATTCTCCCAGCTTATCTTTTGTATGCAGTTTCTGTTCTGTACACACAAGAGGGGAGACAAGAACCGAGATATAGTTGTAAACAGTAGCTTTATAAACAAATCTGGAAACTAAGGTAATCTTGCCTTATGTCCTTCCTTTCCCTGTTTCTTTCACCTTATGGATGGCTGCTGTCATAGTCTGCCAACTTGGAAACAGCTGCTGCTAAGTAACCTTGTCTTTCCTTGTTTGACTTGGAAAACAGGAGTGGGTTCTTTCTGGTAAACTGAAGTGGAAAAAAATACTTGTGTTGAATGCTAGCCACATGCCTGGTTGCAGCAAGTTAAAAGTTGGAGGTCTCTGAGATAATGCATAATGTTTCCAGAACTGGACATGTGGGATTTCAGACTAGTCCCTGGTCCAGAAGACATTGAGCATGAGGACAAAAGAGGATGAGAAATGGCCATGACATTTGAAGTGTAAAATGTGTTTTCTCTCTTTATTTATAAATGACAATGTTTGTGCTCCGATTTACAGCCATGTTTATTTTCATAAAAATACAAAAATCTCTAAATCTGATTGTCACCTGTAAGTAAAATTGAAAGTGGTCCGCAGCATTTGACAGATTATTCTAAATAAATAAAAATTGGAGAGATTTGTCTTCTGCAGATGCAACCTGAGCTACACTTCTGTGGTCTTAATGCGGTGATTTAGTTTCTTTACAGTGATTGCTTGAAGGAAATGACATTTTCTGCTTCTCTGGTAGGTACTTCAAATTTCAGAGGCTGTTTAGTGGTATTATAGTTATCACAGGGCAGAGGAAGCCATGCAGTGCCTCTCTGGTCCCAGGCTTCTGTCGCAGATGCAGCATTGCTTGGTTGGCTACAAATGACCTGAGATATATGGAAAGAGAGACTGACAAAAGGTGGAACAGCAAAATGAATTCCTAGAGAACCAAGCAGCCAGAGCTGTACTGCTAAAAATGTGGCTGTTTCTGTATATGCATGTCAGCAAAATAAAATATCTTTGTAGTGGTAGAAGGTATTGAAGTGTTTTTTTAGCACTCCCAGGATGGTAGTCCCAGTTGACAAGAACTTTACATCATTTTTAAAAGTGACACTGTACGTTATACAGTGAAGCCTCTTGAACAAGAATATATTCTTGAGAAAGAATATGTATCATGACTTTCTTGAGAATCCATTCATTTATTAAAAAGAAGACCTGACACCAATGTTGGACAGGCAAACTGCCATGGTGGCTTTTTTCAATCTTGTTTTATGCCTTGCTTGCAGAGTCACAGCCAGATTATTTGCAGTTATAGAGATCTGACCTCTAGGTGTCATTAGTAGGATAGAAATACAACCCCTATTCTTAGTCAAAAACCTTTCAATTAACCCAATGCTGAAGTTGTTTGTCACAGCCTCTTTCATAGAGGAAAAACCCCTGAAGAGGTCATTGTGGTTTCCTTGAGTTCCAGCTTTACTTCATAGCTCAGAATGTGTTTTAAGGAGAAGACAGTGTGGCGATAGACACTTTTGTGTAAAAGACTGTAGCCAGAGGAGAAAATAAAATACATAATGGCTCAGATACTGTCACTAACTGTAATAACTACTTTTCAAGATTTATTATGATACAACTTCAGACTTGCCTTTTAAGTCCCCTTGTTTCTACTTGTATGCAGTCAGAAGTGAAAGCTTGAATTTTATTTTCTCATTGTTAGTAGAGAATTCCTTGGATATTATCTTTATAGCTGTGGGGAAATGTTTTGGTTTTTTTTTGCTAAATGTGGCATGCCACCATTTATAATTATTTTTATTAGAAACTACTTCTTGTAGCAGTTTGTTAGCAAGGGGATGCCCTACTCTGACCTTGATTAAGAAGTCCTTGTAAAGCTGCATTCTTAAATACGTAGTGTATGTGTAAACTCACAGAGGGACAGTAATAATAGTGTAGTAAAATCTGACAGGGGATGCTGTACGTTCAAAAATCAGGAAATCATCTTCAAGTATCCTTTTAACCATTATTGTGAAGCATACAAATTGCACTGTAGTTTGAAATCTCTCAGCATAAATTTCCAGAACACATAATTCAGAGAAATGCTTTGCACAGTTTTTCATGACTGTTGATAGGCCAACTTATTTTTTCCTCTTTGTCCTTGAAAAGGTTGTGCTTGTATGCAGGTGACTTGAATAGCCTGGTAGACATGGGTTTATTCCATGAGAAAATTAAATGATCATCAGACTCTGTTAAGCTAGATGCATTTTTTTAGCCTGACCTAGAGAAACGTTTGTGATGTTCTTGTGAACTATAGCATGTCTACAATGTCCCATGGATTTAATAAAGAGAACCTAGAAGGAAGAGCTCTGGTATATCATTTATTTAAAGTTGCCATACCCATGTAATGGACAGAATACATTTAGGATATTTTTTAAGCAAAAGAGGTTTCTAAGGCACATTTTCTGCCTAAAACTATGCTGATCATATATACCATATGAACATTTATAGCACACAAACTAATTTGAGCATAATTTTTTTTAATGCCAGTTTTACCATCGTACTTCTCTGAGAAAATGTATTTGGCCTCTGAAATGTAATGGTTTGTTTTGTGGTCTCATTGTGTACCCTTTTTCTTTAACAGTGAAAAGTATACCTTTGGATCACGGTGGTGTTGAGTAAGGTCCTTGTCATCTTGTACTTGATTTATGCTAATTTGTCATATTGTAGGAAGGGGTAGGAGGAACTGCAAGTTTCTTGGCTTGAGAGGGGTTTCAGAAAGCATGTGCTAATGGTACACTGAGAGATTTGCCTCATGGAGATATGGGACACCTCTTTTTATTCAATCAAAAGTTCCTGACTGATGTTCTACTTAATGCTACCAAAAATAAAACCCAATACATTTATCAGAAAACACATTTAGTATTAAATGACAAGCAAAATAGCAATTGAATTTTAAATTAAAAGAAACAGGATGCTTGGGGAAAAAACTGTATAATCATTAAAAGTTGAGGAAATTTATCAGATGTATGAAATAGTTTAGATACTCATAAATAATTTCTTATACCATTAAGAGTTGATTCTGATAGAAGCTTTGTTGTTCCGTTCTTAAGTAAAACTTCTATCATGGCTAAATCTATCCATTTTAGTATTTTTTTTCTTCCCAGGGAAATGTTATCTGAATTTGTTTTGTTCATTAATTCTAATCCACTGTGTAATCAAGGTGGAAAATTAATACCTTTTTAAAAAGGAAAGGTCTAAATATGCATATCAATGGAAAAAAGGTAGTTTTCCTGCTAAAGTAAGAATTTGATTTTATTCTGATGTTACTCCATTGTATGTGTGTTTTATTGGGGGAGCAAGGGGCTGTCATATAGAAAAATTCAAGAAATTTGCAGTTTAACTTATTTGCCATGATAATATTCAATGATTTTTAAATTTTTTTTTTCTTAACATCATGCAGCTTGTGGTGTTGTTTCTGTAGTGGACGTGAAGGGGCAGTGTAGTGCTGTCGATAAATTTTCCTCTGTGTTCATCTTTTCAATCTTTTGTGGAATATCATGTTTAAAATGTGATTATTTTGTCAGCTGTGTGCATTACTTGTAAGGAAGTATGATAATTCTTTTAAGTTAAAGAAATATTCTAGAAATGTCAATACAGTTAAGATAATTGTTGTTCAAAATGAGTTACTGTTTTTTCCTTGATACAGTTTGAGATATGAGATACAGCTCATGAATATAGATATTATTCAGGTTTTTTCAGATTGTTAGTGTTTAAAGGTTTCCACGTGCTAAAAGCACATGAAGATTATGGACAAGTACTGGCAAAGTACAGCTAGACTTGAAATATAAAAGGGTATCAAGAAAGCAACTTTGACTTGATTTTTGGTTGATTGGGTTTTTCACTTTGAATATTAAAGTACATTTGAAGTACATATTCCTTGTTAATGGCAACCATTCTATATGAATTAATTGACATCCTGCAGAACTGAAATATCAGGGATGCCTGATGCATTTTTGTCCAGTAGAATAAGTTGGTATCCAAAGGAGTAGTTCTGTCAATGTCCCCTGAAAGCACCACTGCAAACAGAAGGGTCATCATCTTGGGATGCATTCTCTGAAGCAATGAGTCTAGAGATAATCCTCAGATATAAGAAAGAAAAGACAGAAATAATTCTTCACTGTGAAGGTGGTGGGACACTGAAGTAGGTTGTCCAAAGGAGTTTTGCATGCACCATGTTGAGTAGTGTTGAAGGCTGGTCTGGATGGGGCTTTGAGCAGCCTGATCTAGTGGGTGGCATCCTTGTCTATGGCCAGGGTATTGGAACTAGATGTCTTTGAAGTCCCTTCCACCTCAAACCATTCTGTGAGTCTGTAATTATTTCTCATGTCACTGTTTTCTCAACAGAGCCAGCATTCACTCTGGTCTTCTCTTATGACAGTGTTCTGGTTGCTATAGTAGGTTTTCTGTCCAAATGCTAGAATAATGAAGATTTTGAGGTTAAGCTTTAAAAATGACTGAGTGTGGGTCCACCAGTTTCAGTGACAAACTTTTTCTTGCATATTTTTGAATGTTTTATTTTAGGTTTTTGGGGTTTTTTCATAGACAACTTTGGTTTTGTTTCTGTGAATGTTTAATTTTGTCTCCAAGTCATAAAATACAGAGTTTTAGAAGATTTGATATGGAACATGCAAAGAAATCTTTCACCATTCAAGTTTAAATCTTCTGGAATAAGCAGGGCTTTCCCTGTTCATTGCTGCTGCTCTAGCACCCCAGGACAATAGTCTGAAAAGCTAAATAATGATACTGAGCAGCTCAGGCTCCTTAGAAGATAAGGTATACCTGGGTTAGAGACATAGCAAATAGCACTTCTGTAGTATCGTATCCCTTCCTCCTGGAGTGCTGGTGAGCTGAAAATATCCATGTTTCTGGAAAGAACACAAGTAATTTTGGCAGTCAATTTTTGCATTGATTCAAGTATTGTACCTTCTTTCATAAGAATTATGAATAAGAATTTTCATAATTAAATTCTATTTAGTTTGCTTAGCATTTTTAAACTAACAGCTTTCGTCCTAGAGCATATGAAACAATTCAGAGAATAGAATGAAAATAAGAACTGAGCGATATTTGTGATAAGTTGTAAGTACAGAAAATGATGGGAACCACTGATAGTTATAATGACTAATAATAAGTATATAGACTGAATATTAGCACTTTTTTAGCCAGTAAGTCGTTTATGATTAATTATTCATTTGCTAATATTTCATGCATCTCTGTATGTTGAATGAGTCTGTTACCTGTTTTGTCTTTTGATAAGCTTTTATTAGTTCTTTAAGGTTCTTAAAATATGAAAAATATTTGTTAAAGTGCACTGGAATTTGCCAGGAAAGATCAAAGTACATGTCCTTTAACTTAAATTCAATAGATTTGACTTACATTAAAATTTGAAATTAGGTGGAGAGTTCCAGTGAATGTTAATAGTGGAGTTTTTTCTTCTATTTATTACAGGGTTATGATAGACATGAGCAATAAAAATATCATCTGTGAATACCATTGTATAGCTGCATGACAAGCTCTTTCATGCCCTGAGAAAGCTGCTTTCTTTTTTTTGTTTTTGTTTGTTCTCTGATCACCAGTGAAAAGAAGCTAGTAACATAGACAATTTGTTCTGTTTAACTCTCTAAGTGTGATGTATAAAGGTTAAAAGATTGTTTGCTTTCTTAGGAGTTTTGCTATGGTGACCTTAGAAGTAAATATATTTTTCCTCCAGATAGGAGTTTTCATTCTTCAATGCTTTTAGAAACAGTGTAGTATTTTTATTGCAGTATGTCTTAGTAGGTGAATCTTTGAAAAGCATCTTACTAGATTTACCTGTCACAAAAGACAAATGTTAAGATGCTGAGGGATTGTAACAGTAAGACTTTTTTAATTAGGAATTTAAAACCCCCAAACTCTATCTATCCAACTTTTGACAGAGCACTTGCTTGGGCAAGATGCACCATCTTTTCCCATGTTTTTCTTTGAAAGTGTTCAACTCCCGTTCTTCAAAAGCAGCAGTAACACTCTAGATGCCATTGGGGAACTGCAAACAAGAAAAAAGTCCTATATTTTCACATCAGCTTTACGTATCAAAACTGTATGCATCTTTCACATCTGCCAGGAGACAGATGTGTGCAATTTCAAGTGCAAAAGTGCATGTGCCATTTTTAGACTTTATGCAAACAGTGTATATCAAATTAGCTACTTGTATAAACAAATACTCAACTGCATGCCTTGTATGCATGTCAGCTGAATGCAGTTACATACAGATTTTCTTAAAAGCAAGTGTCTTTTATGCTCACTACTTGAAAAGCTTGTCAGTGTCTGGAGTTTAGCGTGAAAGTTGTCAGCATTTAAAAAATGTCTTTAAAAAAATGGATAGGCTGAGAGGGCTATTATGCAAAATGTTAATAGATAATATGGTGCTTGTTGGTCACACATGCTGAAAATACCAGACACTGAAGTAGGAGAGTGTGTTCCTGTTTTTAAGGACTTCCCCCATCCCCGGCCAATGAAGAGATTTGTTAATGAATGGAAAACTTTCATTAACAACATGCCTCCTTTAAAAACTAACTGAACTTGCAAATGATCAGAATAGCATTTGGCATATCATTAGTACAGGACGAGTAAGCCTTAGAAAATTTGAAGAATTGGTTCATGCAGTTCCAACAAAAGTACTTTTGAATTTGGGCTTTTCTTTGGTAGCCCGTGCCCCTTTGGTCTCTTTTCATTTTCTTGCTATCTGTGTAGACCCTTTACATTTTTTCCAAACCTCCCCCCACCCCTGTTCAATATCTAATCTGCTAAATTCATGCTACAACTGCCTCATTGAGTGGATGCGTTGTTCTGCCCGCTTCGTACCAGCTTTGTTACTGTGCAGTATTTTTCAGCTGTTTGTGCTCATTACCATACAGCTGGTATTTAGAGGAGAGAGGGAAGCAGGCAGAAGCTTTACTGTCTGCAAGTATAAGAAGCTCTTTTGCAAATGGGGTACTGGCAGATGGGGCATGTGTTTAAACGGGTTTTGCTGATAGCAGACTGCATTAAAAATCATTCTGAGAAAGTCTAAGGTCAGCCCCATGAATTCAGAACTTGAGAGGTATTCAGCTTTTGGAAGACCTTTACAGAATATTAATTAACCCAGGTCCATGAAAGTGTCAAATGGATTGTTTGCAAAAATGTTAGATACTATCCTGCTGCCCCCACTTTATGGTTCATTTCCTTCAGCATCTCCTGATTTGGTTTGTGGGTTTTTTTAAAAAAATATGGGATTGTATATACTGTGTTCATGGTCAGGGCTGTTGCCAAAATGAATGAGTGAATAAACAGTAAAATCCCAGACCTCATGAGAGGAAAAATAATTTTCATTTTGATGTTGTGACTGAACTTCACATTATGTACAATTATATAAGCCTTCGCCAGAAGCTAACCCTTTACATATACATAGAAATTGATTCTCTTGCTAGCAGTGTGGGCAGCACTGCACTGGCTGAGGTGGTCTGAAGAGATAATTGAGCAAAGTTTGTGTCTAGAGCCAGTACATTCTACTGGCTCTATTACTGTAGCTGAAAAGGGGGAACAAGCTTTTGGGTATTGGAACTGCTCTTCCAGGCCTGCAGTGGAAGCAGGAAATGATGAGGCAAAGTGCAAACTGAGAACAGGTGCTGTGCATTTAGGCATATAAGTTAATCATTTACCATCTGAAATACAAGGTAATTGATATGTGCTAGCACAGCTCTATTTGGGTCTAGTGCATGGCCCTTGTAACAGGATCATCAAATTCCTGGCTTCCTTCTGGAATTCAGTGCATTTTAGCGGTGTTCTGAGCCCCCTGGGACACCTGGGGTGACTAAGCAGTCGCCTTGCACAGATTTAGTGCTCTGAGAGCTGATGAAGGATGAAAACACTGGTGGGTTAACATTTCTCAGAGTACCCACAGAGTCTCTGACCTTCTCAGTCCTAATCCTCCAGGAAGAGCTATGGAATGCTTTCCAAAGCATTGAGCCTGGGACAATAAAACCATAGACTCAATAGAGCTATTGATTTCACGTGATGCTCTAATCTTGGGGTTCTTTCCCCTTGTTTTACCCCTTTCTTTCCCATTGAAGACAAACTCCTCCTTCATTACTAACACTGCCCTTTCTGCTTGGTGGGAACCGGAAAGTCTCAGATGTATACTTAAAATGTATACCATACCAGGTATACCTGAACCTTTATCAGCTCAGCATTTTGTTCTACTCCCCTTCCCTCATCCCAGCTATATTATTTGGGATAGTGAAAGATACTGCCACTACCCATAAACCTTCCTTTACTGACAATAAGGAGGCATGCTCTATTTGTAGATGTTGGTCTTGCAGCACAGCAAACGACTGTAGTGTGTAAATGCAGTGCCTGGCAGTGCGAAGATGAACTCTTATTTCACATCAGTTAACAGATGTACATACAATTTAGGCCAGATTTTTATGTTCTTGAGAGAAGAAATTGAGATGCTTCTTACCTGCTTAACTATTGACCAGAGTTTTATTTCAAGAATAGTTACAAAACATCAAGAGATTTTAAAGAACAGCACTGTTCAGCTACAAAATACCGTTGCTTCTCTATAGTGGGAGCTAACACTTGGAAAATATGATGTGAAGAATCCTGCTTTGAATGAGTGAGTGATCGCATTCAAAATTACATTGATGACACTGAAGATTTAAGCACAGCTTGGTATGTGTTTTGAGTTGCAAGTTAAATGATCTTTGCTGGTTAGCTTCCACATCGGAAGCACATTCACTGTCTGTTTGTCAAGAGTGAAGTGGGGGATTCGCTAACTGCAACTTGTTTGAGCTCTTTAAATCAAATATAATGTATTAGAGCTTTTGATGTGTATTGAAGTACAGCAAAAAAAAAGGTAATGGCCAAAGCAAGATCCTGTTGTGATAGCTGCTGCAGCAGGAAAAGTTTTCCTCCACCCCCTGAGTTTATAAACTCTAGCACTTTGCTTTCGCATATCTGTCTTCAAATGCAGTTATACAAAAGTACAAGAAGAGGTCATGAACAGCTGTCATCTTCTGAATCCAGCTGTGCTGCCTGGAGGCTTTATTTGCACACCTCTGCCTCCAACCCACCTTCCTCCTTTCTCTATCTTTTCCCAGTACTGCCTAGTAGTCTGCCAAAAGTTATTTCCTCCCTTCAGCTTTGCTGGCAAATGGATCCTGTAAATGATCTAACTTGCTTTAGGCAAAGTTACTTAAGTTTAAAAGGCTATCAAAAGTGATTTAAGCTACCTGGAAAATGTTTTGCATGAAGGAGATGAAAGAGGAGCAGAGCTCTAAGGTCAGTAACCTCTAGCAGAAAGGTGGTAGAATACCCAGGGGTTAAACGTCTTTAACTGGCCATGTGAACGTCTATTTGTGGTGCATGAAGAGCAGATGTAAGAGCTGCTGTCACTGTAAATGCCCTCCTGCAACTGCCTGTGCTAGTATCACTACTTTGATTAAAAATCACATGCTGGAAGTTGTAGACAGACGTTCACTTGGCTAAAAATCCATGCTACTGGAAACCTTCATCTCCCCCAAGCAGGTTCCTATTGCCCCTTTGGTGGTAATTGTGGAGCCCGCAGAGCTCCCACACTGGCTGTGGAGCAATCAGCCAGAAAAGCTTAGCCAATTTAAATGGGCGATTTGCACTAACCCAGCTAATTTCACGTAAAGTGGATTTATTGCTCTTTTGGTTCTGCAGTGGGGACAGAAGCATCTCCTATTGGCACAGCTAAATATAGGGGAGCCATGGTACAAGTTTTGCATGGTGTCCAAGTGTGACAAATGGGCAGCTCCTTGAGTAAGGACCGTACTCAGCACTGTGCCCAACCTTGTGGCTGCAGTTCAAGTTTCCTGTGGGGTGGCTTGATGAGTAGAGATGAACAAAAGACTCTACGAGTATATTTCAGATAACCTTTTAGGTAAATTAAGAAGGACAACTGTAAATTAATGTGGCAGTTTGTTCTCCCATAGCAAAAAGCACTAGGTACTTTTCAGGCTGTGGGTAGGTGGTAACAGGGAACTTTATCATCTAAGTCTGAATGTTTTTAAGCATCATGTAACTTTGATAGTTGTTTGAATTAAGTTCACGTGTAAAACTGATTCAGTGGGAGTGTTTGGATGGTAAATAATTTAAGCTGTTGCTGTAACAGAAGTTAGAGTGCATAGATAACTTTTTCATGCTAAATACAAAATGATTAAATTCATCGTGCAAGTTAGAATCTTCCAGATCTATGATGTCATCTTTGTATTTGTGGTAGGGAATCTCAAATGGCTGAGACTTGTGCAAAGCAAATGATATCTTTAAAGTCTGTGAACTACCTCTGAAAACCTTTTGTATGTTCCTACCTTAAATATTTTTTGCAAAGAATTCCTTTGCATTGTAATTTTTATAGGTGTGTTGTTTATATTTTCCACATTATTTAAAAAATAATGCATGCAAGTACTAATGTTTACCTAATGGCTAATAAACATTTGGTGCTCAGATACAGAGGTTGGAATGGACTTAGAGATCTCTGGCTATTTGTCTTGGCCTCTTACACTGTCTATACATGAGTTTTGTGGTAAACTTTATGGTAAGATCTAAAGTGCCTTTAAGGTAATAGATGCATTAAAAGCTACAAGAAAATTTCCTAATAAGCAGATGGAGAGCAGGCACCACTGTGGATGAAATAAAATTAAGCTACATTCAAAACCTCATCCCACTTAAGGTATTTTATAGTGATTTGTTTCAGAGAAGTTAATGATAAAGCCTTCAGTGAACCGAAAGCAGTGGAGAAATCAATGTAATGAGCAATCAACATCTGAAGCAACTGACTGGCAATGAGAACACATCACAGACAGTTTTCAGAGAAAGGATGGAAATTACTGAAACTTTTAGAGAAATGTTTAGAGACATTGTGGTTCTGTCTTTATCATGATGAGGTCCTGGATGTCCTGTACTGGATGCTTCATTGTGTTTGCAACCCGTGGGCAAAACCTATTTGTCAGTTACTGACGACAGAGAATGTCCTCTTAAAGCTTTTTGCTTTTGTGAAAAGATTTTCTGCTTCCCTAGTAAAGACAGGCTTTTTGCTCAATTTTTCTGTTGGGAATATTACTGCTTTGAAAAATTTTGCTGATGAGCCTTCAGTTGGGGTTTGAACAAATCATCCAAACCTGTGAAGTTATCCAGTTTAAAAAAAAAAAAGAATACATCAGTCCTATATCCCTGGAGCCTGTTTTAACAGCTTTACTTTAAACTCAAGAGCTCAGCAAAGCTTCAAGATTAATCATTTTTGATGCTTAGTATTAATTAGGAAACCTTCTCCAAAAAATGAGGCAAATTAAAATAATTAGGAAATTGTTGTGGTGTTGGCCCTTCATGTGTATTGTTGAAACAAGCATAACAAGGTGTATGGCAGGTGGAAATACCATAAGGCAAGATATACCTGCAACAGCATAAAAGTCCTGAAGGAAGGTGGTTGGTAGCTTTGTTCACCAGCCTTGCAGTAATCCACTTTGCTGACATATGCCGTTCTCTGGTTTTACCTTGGTGCCACTCTTTTCAGTTTTACTCATTGAGTCATCAAGTAGCTGTCTGTAAGTTTGTTTAAATAAAGTTCTTGGATGTTATCCTGTAAATATATTATGTAAAGCTGTGCAGAAGTCTCAGGTAATATATTTTTATCTTGCTTCAGGCCTTGAGCAATCCCTGGAAGTATGTTCAGGTTATGAAGGATCTTATATAAAAATTCAGAATGGAATTATACTGCATGTTGCTATAAAGTCTGTTCAGGAAGTCTTTTAGCATAATACCACCCCATCTGTGCTTCTCTTATTGTGTGTATGACTAGTGACTGTTAAAGTCACTTCTGTTGCTGAATCCTACATTTGGTTTTGGGAGGGAAGAAAGTCCTAATTCACATTAGTTTTGGACATGTATGAATGGAAAGCTGAATCAAATGGATGCATTTTTTCAGCCTGTCATGGTTTCCAGTAAGTGTGGGGTGGATATACAGTGTCTGAGAAGTCAGCCTGGAGGCCTCCACTGAAAGAGAAAACCACGGGGAGTGAGTTGTTCTCTGAGAATAATGTTGATAAAAGAATTGAAAATGGCCTTAATTCAAAATAGGAATTGCAAAGAAACAAATACCCTATCTGCTCTGAAGACAATATGAGAAACACAAAGATATCCCCCATTTGTGAAACAGACAGATAAATTATTATGACAGATGTCAGCTGTGAATAATGGAAAGCACTTACTCTTGTCCATGTGAGTTTAGGCAGTGTGTACCAGGAAAAGTGAGAGTACATTGGCTGCAGTGCAGGGAGACACTGAGGTCTTGAAACTATGGCTAATGGATTTATTCTGGTCATCTGAAAACATCACCTGATGAGGAATTTATAAGTAATAGTCGTCATGGGTTCGGCTATTTCCAAGGCAGAAAAGTAGTCACCTCCCTCTTGGTGACAGAAATTTCCCATTGCAGAGTGCACTGTAAATTAGGTGAGAAATGTACATCAGACAGCATGGTTTACCAGGCAAAAATTGAATTTTGGGATGACACCTGGTCTGAGAGTATCCATGCTCCCTGGTAATTCACTCAATGGGCTGCTGGTTGACCTTTTTACCTCAGGGAAATGGGCAAGGGGCAGCAATAAGATTATTATTTTTTCATCTCCCTAGTTGTCAGGATTTAAGAGAGAGCTGTCTCACAAAGCTGGCAATACTCTAGGTGCAATATGTCATTTTTTCAGAGCAGGACTAACACAGACAACTGCTATTAGGGCTGGTGAAGATGGTGGTGAACTAGTTTGATGTTTCTGACTCACCAATCAGATCTGTTATTTCAAGGTTCTTTTCAATGCCATCAGATTCAAAATGGTGGTTAACATTTGGCCTGCAAGTGCTCTTTTACCTGCACTTAGGGAATACAAAAAAATGCTCCATTTAATTGCAGTAAGTTCTTTCAGAAGGAATGTAAGAAGTCAAAGTCCTTCAGCTGTGTATTTCTCAACAAAAATCAGGATGGACACTTCTGGAGATCTTAACGTGAACCATGTTTTCCTTTTTCCCTCTGTGAGGAGTGCAACAGTAGGACTGCATTTTCAGTCCTTCCAGCACAACACCAGTTGATTCTCTGCGGGAGTTGTCATGTTTCTTATCCTTTAAAACAGACCCCTTAATAGCTCCTATCACAGCCAGGCAAGCTTTAGAAGTTCAGAGTGTCTCTTATGAGACCCGGTATTATACATCTAATTCAGACAAGTATGTCTCGCAATCACTATTGCATTGTTTCCAAAGAAAATACAAGAATTATCCTTTCTTCTCTGACGCATCAAAGCCCAGCTCATAGGAGAGCTAAATCTCCTGGCAAGAAGGTTGTGGTAAGATTTGCTATTCAGCTCTGCAACAGCCAGTGTGCAAGACCTGACTAAATACCATTGGATTGGCTGTCAACATTTCGCTGTGCATTCTTGACAGCTGTTTTCTCTTTGATGTGTTCCCTCTACAAGGGGAACTGCACAGGTTGTATATAGTCTTTACAATGCATTTGGTTATTGAAGCTCAAAGAGTGATTCTTGCTTCTACAATAGATAGAAAAAACTATTTTCACCATCTATAGACGGTAGGATAAGTAAAAAATTAATTTCTTGTGAGTAACAAGTTTTCAGAAGTTGTCCCATTGCAAGAAGAGGGTCCATCCAAAATATAGAGAGAAATCAATATTAAAAGTTTGGTTCTGTTTTGTCTGAAGATGTTGTCTGTGCTATGAAAAATAAGTGGGGGAATTTTAGCCTGCAGGTTAGGATATAGTTAACCTTGACTGTAGAAACTGTCACCTGGTGGGAGTTCCAGAGAGCAGGATGAAGGTGTCTTTGATGCTAGGTCTGGTTTGCCTGTAGTTTCCATCTACCATCTGGCATTGAGAGCACCCCCTGAGGTGGGAAGGTGGAAGCAGGACCACCCAAATCGGCTGTGGCTGTTTTTTCTGTTGGTATTGGACAGACCTCAGTTTGGAGACGTAAGCTTTGGCCCTGTAAAGGGGAGAAGCTTTGAGGCCAAAACAGAGATTTTGCAGCTTCTTTTCCCAAAAGGGAGGTCTTTTCTCCCATTTCCGTTTAAGCAGAGTTGAAACTTCAGGGCAGAACCCAGTCTGCTGTCTTCTGCCCCTCATTGTAGTGATGACACATGATGTTGGCCATTGATTTGTTTCATAGTGAGAGCCACTCAATTTTTAAAAATCTTCATTCTCTAGAAGTGTATTCAAGATCTGAAACTGTATTTTTAAGAGCAAAAATGCCTTTTTAATTAAAATGTGAGGTTATAATAATGTCTTTCTGGTTGGCAAATAACTGATATACATCAAGCCCCAACTTTAAACATAGTGCTTGGAGCACCATGAATACAAAATCCTATCCTTTCTTATCCCATGTGTAGGAGGAATCCATCACAATTGCAGATACAATGAAGCAGTGGATTTTGACATTTTATTAAAGTTTGGACATGTAATCACTCTTCAATGTTCTGTTCAAAGGAGCCTCAGCAGAAAATAGCATAAAATTACCATGCACTGATAATGGAGAGAAGCACTGAACTTCAGATTTACGCTCTCATTACTTGTTCTATCACATTCTCAGTTCTTTGTTGTGTTGTCTTTATGGCTTCTGGTGTTCTGAGAGTAAAATTCCCATTCATTTTCAGAACTCTAAAAGGACATAAATAAGAATGGCTGAATTCTGATATGACACGGGTTAACAAAAATATAGAAGTTCTTTGCTCTCAACTCTCAAAAGCAAAGCTGATGTATTTTCCTACTGTTTTCTTTTGATTTCTTTTCCAAACATACAAGAAAAGTTAACTGTCTCTGACAGCTGAGGTAGATGTTGTGTTGTATTTCTCTAGCAAAGTTTTACATATTTTATAAATGCTAGCATCAAATTCTGGACTCTGGTTATAAACAAAGTCACTTTCTTTTGTAAAATTACTTTTGTAGTTACTATCATGAGGATTTTACATAAACATATTTGTATAAGTTGCCTTTTTCAAGCATCTTGGCAAAAGAAACAGCTAAAATGGAAGGAAAATTGTTTATGGGGAGAGAGAAACTTTCTAATCTTAAGAGAGGTGTACCGTGTTTAAAGAAAAACATGTTTTTACAGATAAAAGAATTATTAAATAAATCCACTATGTTCAGGTAAATAATAACTTTTCACCTCATGTCTGCTGCAACTTTCAAAAAATAGTTTACTATTATGAATTTGCTAAAATGGGTGGGAAAGGAATTGCCTGTTCTGTTTATTTACCAGTGAGCACAAAAAAGGAAAAGAAAATCAGGTATTCAAACAGAAGTTTTAAAAAAAGACACAGAGGAGAGAGAGAAGGTTGTAAACTCTTTGTACTGTCTTTGACTTTGTACTTTTTTGC
This sequence comes from Grantiella picta, assembly GCA_013397955.1. Classification (NCBI taxonomy): domain Eukaryota; kingdom Metazoa; phylum Chordata; class Aves; order Passeriformes; family Meliphagidae; genus Grantiella; species Grantiella picta. Next base: position 97,137 of record VZRM01002350.1, read on the forward strand.
GTATTTGAACTTTGCCTCCCAGGATCTTTTCATATTGCAGATTTCTGTGCATGAGTGGATTTCTTAAAGAGCTTGCAGATAGAGCCTTTAAAGATGTCCTTCAAGTCAGTTAGTAGATGATCTCAACTTCTGTAAATAGCTTAGGCTTTATCAAAGTTTTTGGTTTGGGGATTTTTATTTTGAGGGGGGATATTGTCATCTGTGATTGCTTATACTCTTACAGACAAATCACATGGATGATGAATATGCCTTCATGATAGCATACAGAGATGTTCTCGTTGGACAAAAAAGGGAGTATGGTTTCTTCTACCAGAGTACTTTTCATAGAAGTGATGATCTCTTTTGTAGTAGCTTTGCTGATGCAGCCATGAGGTCTTATGTCTTCAAAAGTTCTAATTTTACCTGCTCTATCTCCACTAACCAGGCTCTTCACTTGGTTACAGCTAAGGTGGGCAAAAACACCTCTGTAGGCAAGGGGTTCAGTCTCTGCAAGAAGCTGTAGCAAACTGAGATACTATTTTATCCAGCTGGTTCTGCGTATTCTGCTCCCATGGCACAACCTGTAGAAGGAATATGCTGGTGATCCACAGCCATGCGTCTGCAAAGTCCAGGAGTTTAGTTTGCACCATTGCAGTCACTGATAAACGTGTGTTGAATCCTTATAGATTGTTTGCCTAGGTAAGCTCAGGTAAACAACTCTGTTTAAGGGAAATGCCCCTCAAATCTGCTGGCGATGTTGTTTGTCAAAATGAAATATTTTAAATAGTAAGGCTTTGCCAGCCTGGCTTGTTTGATTGGAGTGGATTAGGTTGGGCTGTTTGTACAAGAGCTGCTTTGCAGGTGGGTACAGGGGCTGCAGAGGAAAGGATGAGTGACAGATGAGATGTAAGCCTGTTTCCCACTGGGGCACTGTGGGCACTGCTTCCACTGGTGCAGCAGAATTTTCTGTCTGCCTGGAGGGTAGTCACAGTCTTAGGGAGGCTCTGTTGTCATAAGTACAGCAGGAGCAAGGGCTCTGTAATAAAACTGTCTTGTGAATTGGTGTGGCAGTACGAGGTCTGCAGAAAGTGGTGAAAGAAATGTATGATTTGAAGATATTGTAGATATTTCATCAATGGGTTTGGTGAGCACACCCTCATTAATAAAAGTCAGTTGGTTTTGAAGCTGAAACTTTTATGTGAATGCAAATGCATGTGTGAGCAGAATGATTTCACTGGAAGACCCTTCCATAAAAGAAAGGCACTCTTGAAGTCAGGTATGCCACTCGTTGCAGGTATTGGATTTGGGAGGTTTTAATGGTTAAAGCAGCAGTAATATGGGCTTATAAGATGTTGGGTCAAATCCTGGCAGTACCATGAGGCTCCAGGGAATTCAGAGCACTTATCCTGCTGATAGGGAATCTGATGTATTTTGGCTTCTGTGATTCTGACCAGTTGGTGCTGTGAACATGTCATCTTCCAAATCAGCTAAGTTGGCTGGATAAACTGCCACCCTTTGGGCTACTTGCAGGTATTTGTCATGCATCCTGCCAGCAGACTTCTGCTGTTTCAGATCTGCCATTTAAGCTGCTCAAGTCATCACTTCTTAGCCTGTTTAAGGGGAAAAACGTGCGTTTATTGCCAAAGATCTACTTCTATATATAGTTGTATAAGCCAATTTAGCTCACTGACTGAAATCTGTTAAGGAGGGGAGAGTAATCTCTTCTGGTACAGCTATATCCAGCAGAGAATATGCCCATGGCTTGCCATTTTGAGAGCTGGTTTTGACAAGTTTGTTTCAGAAAAGCTTACGAAAGATATGCTGTCTTACAGTGAAGAATATCTGTAGAGAGGTGTGGGTATTTCCTTAGGAGGAGATAGCAGTAGGCGTGAGGAATGCTTATGGAGCAGATGGGCCTCTGATCTAGTATTGTTCTTGATATAAAGCATGTTTGATTTTCAGTGGTCATCTTTGTGTAGATTTGAACTGGTAAAAGCACAATATCTTCCTCTTCTGAAAGATTTATTTTCTTATCAGCTGTAGTTTTTCTACTAATATTGTCTAAAGTCATCCTCTCTGCTCTGTATAGGGGCATTGAGGGGGAGAGTGTGCACTTGGTATTCCCAGGCGTGGCCCCAGAATTTGTTTACAACCAAAAGGTGGGAATGGCAACACGAAGAAGTGATTCCTAGCCAGATTTTTAGTCTGTTTCACCTCTAGGTTAAGCCCTGAGCTTGTGAGACCCTCGCTCGATTTGGTCCCTTTAAGCTGGGGTATTTGTCGTATCTCTACATAGTTCTTACTTTGAAAGGGCAATCTTATTATGAGGAATATTGATGTTATTTGAGAAACCTTTATCATACACATTGAGCTGTCTGTTCCCTTCCTTTCCAGCTTCAAGATCAGTCTAAAAAGTGCTAACAAATTAGGAGCTTCTTGAAATTAGCTTAACATGAAGAAGCAAATATACTCAATTAAGTTACTGGTTTAATGCAGATCAAGATAATGTTCTCACCTCATTCCCAAAGGCCCCTAAAGGAATAGTGCAATTCCATGCTGGCATGCATACAGATAAAAGGTAGTATTATTGCATTATTTGGAAACTACTGTAAGCTACTCCTCTTTTCCCTTTCATTTAAAAACATTTTGAAGACACTAATGCTGCAGAAAGGGAGGCTTAACATCTAAGCACTGGGAAATGTTTTCTTAGTTGTCTGTTCTTGCAGAATATTTCTGAGAGCTGTATTTTTGTTTTGGGGAAATGAAAAGTTGGAAGAACAGGTAGAACGTTTAGAAAGACCAGTCAGGGGCATAAAATGGTTAATTTGCATTTCTGAAATTCTTATGTTGTCTGGAAGAAATTAGTTGATGACTTCTTTTAGACTGAGATTTTTGTTGGACAGGACCAGATGTGTTGAGATCTAGATGTTACTGCTCAAACTTTTGTTAGAGAGTGTAAGCCAAATATGTGATAGCGGCCTGGCTGGATGAAACTGCAGAAGCCTTTGACTAATTTATTGACACCATCAGCTGTCTGGTTGCATGGCGGGGTCTTGTTTGGAGACCAGTTACACATTCTGTTTCATCAAGAGCTGAGCTGGTACCTCAGCAGTGAGAAAAGATTACATGGATGTGAACCACTCCTTGGGATCTCTCTAGGTGTCACATACCCTTGAGCACAAATTCTCCTCAGGAGCTGAAGACACTTTGATTGCTTGTTTGTATATTTAGATAGATATAAAACCAGGCAAATATTAACTGCCAATTGCAGATAAAGAAAATACCCTTCCAAAAGATTGAGAGGATTGGATTTGGTGTGCTGGTTGTTCTCACAGCCCTTGTGACTACTCCTTAGGCTGGTATCCCCATTCTCATCCTCGGGCATCTGCTAAATTTTTAAGTTAAGAGTTCCACTTTCTATTGCAATAAAAAAGGTATACTTTTTGTGGAGGTGAAGGGAGCATTATGATTGTTTTTCACACCTTTTTTTGTAATTCTGAGATGAGATTTCTTTTGGCACAGCCATCTCTTTAACCTCACTGTACCCTGCCTCTGCTTAGAAAACAGTGTTAGTATCACAACTCTTCAAAAACAGATACCTTTTAGATTGTAATAGATGCCCTCTGGAAATTGGAAATGGGAGATGAATTGGATTTTCTGTGTCTTTTCTCTGTTGATCCATGTTTTAGATCAATGCAGGCTCTAGCCGAGTCTTCCTCTTTTTTCTTTTCCACATTTAGCCTGTAGTACTGACCAGCTAACCCAGCTTACTAGTCACGTTTCTCTAGCACCTTTCAGAGAGCCACACAAAACTGCCAGCTGTCTACCTGCTGTAAAATCAAAACCCCAACATTCTTAAACTAGATGCACAAAATATGGTAATGTAACCAGCTATCATGAACAGGAAAGTGAACAAATTCCAGTTAGTGTTAATGATCTTACTTCTTAGTATCTACACCTGCTGAGTCACATTTAACTTTCCTCTGTGATATGGCAAATTAAATACTTAACACATTTTCCCTAGGTATTTTGCAAAAAGAAGCACAAAGCTTATTCAGGTTTTCTGGTTAACAGGATACTACCCTGAGAGCACCTAATTGTGCTCTTCAGGGCTGAGTAGCCCACACATCTTGCACAGATGTGAGGCTTGTCTGTCTCTGAGGAAGAGGATTTCAGAGGGCTCTTTGAAGGACTGTGCTGATAAGGAGGCTGACATCCCTATCTTAAGTTGAAATGTATCTTATTGTTTTAGCTTTTAACCCAGTAGTCTGCACTACCTAAAATGCCTGAATTACAGGGAAGGTTAGTATCTTCTGCTGTCTTTTCCTTGACAGGTTGATTGCTCAGTCTTGAGGCTGTTAGATTCCCTTCTTAAACTAGCTGTCCACCAAACTTTCTTTGTATTAATCAGAACTGGTAAATAATAGCATAGTTTATGTAAGGCACGTAAAAGGACTGTTGCTGTGGATGTTTTAAAAATCCCAAACCTTTGCCATATGATTTGTGACCAGGTAGAGTTCTTATGCTGACTTACTCAGGGTGAACACCTTCATTCTTTTCAGTTTTGCATACCAGAGAATGAGGGTTGCTCAGTGCGATGTTGCATGTGAACTGGGGGACCACCCACTGTTCCTAAACACAGGGATTTCAAATAATTTGTAACCAGGAGAGACTTCGGATGAAGTTTGCCAGAAATCTAGTAGGAACCAAAATAAAAGAGTCCCTAGTATGGTCAACTGATTCAGCTTTTGGAACCAGCATAGCCTAGGAGTTCCTAATCCCTCTGGTGATAGTGGTCTGCCTTCTAATTTTAGTCTCTTTCAGTTTACTTGTAAAGCACAATAGACCAGTGGAAAAAATCTGCATTTTAAAAAAGTTTTTGAAAAGCAGGCATGAGTCATACCTGTCCCTGCAGGCCGTTAAAAAGCTGCCAACAGTTAGCTGGGAAGAAGTGTATTTAAACTGTGTTCATGCCAATTTAAATCACTTTATTCAAAAGCATGAATGAGGTTGTAGTATTCCATTAAGACTGTTGTTATCAAATTTTAATGAGGAACTATATTTACACAAGCAGCAAATGAGTTCTTCCCAGAATTTTCTTTTTAATCAAATATTCCTAAACATTTTCTGTGATTTTACAAGGGACAAAAGTGAACATTTTACAGTCTTGCCCCAGTGGGGAAATTCAGCTAACAACCGGGCTGTTTAAATAACTTCATAGAAATTGAAATCTAGGTTCATCAGTGAATGATCTGGTCAGTGGCTCGTAGCATGTTTTGTTGAAGGTAGGAAGTAAAATGGGGACTATTCAGATCTGGCCTGTTTTCAAGGCACAAGTTTGTTCTGTGTATGAAATTGGACTAAAGGGAGGAGTCCACACGATGTGCGAAGCTTGTGTCGAAGGTTAAATTACAAGGGACCTAACTAATGGTAGTCTGTACTTTGATTTTTTGCCAACTTTCTGATCAAAAAAATGAGACTCCTGCTAAATACCAGACTGCAGGCTGGTGCTCTCATCCTCCTCCCTCCTGCTTCCCTTTCCCACTTCCATTCAGCCTCTCCCTGTCACATCAGCAGGCCTATGACATACAGCAGGATATTTTTCCATTTCTGTGAGAAAGATTGGCATACATAAACCAGTTTGGCACTGATTGAATATCAGAAACGGAATAGGATAATAAAAGGAAAGTGGGTAAAAAAATCCCTAGAGATTTCTCGGAACATTGCTGGCATGGCTTAAGCAATGTAATAACTAATAACAAGCTTTAGTGGTTGCTTTCAGCAAAATAAAAGGAATAGGAACTAGGACATATATTTGCACAGGCTTTATTACAGAATCTTAAATCCCTTTTCTTGTGTACTAATTTCAAATAATAGTTTGCAATATTCTGCATTTTTTCCCTCTTAATGTTAAAATAGTTTTAAAATACTTCCCTGTACAAGCAACCACTTTGGTGATTTGGACCCTTCCTGCACATTTTACTTTGTAACATTTCATTGCTAAAGCAGTAACATTAAATGGACTGCATTTCCTTAAATAATTGCATTTGTGAAATACTGAGTCTCCATAAAGCTACAAACTTTAAAACTACAGTTGCCATCTAATTTTTTGGTTACAAGTGAATGGAACAGCAAAGAAAAAAATTTTGAAATCTTTAATTTACTTCATCCTGTCTCTAAATAAAGAAATTGTAAGCTTCAAAACCCTGGAGTCTAGCTAACTGTCTTGCTATTTAACCCACAGTGAATGGATTGGTTTAGGGAGCTCATCAGTTCCATTACACCAATCTGTCAAGTTGACAGAAGTTTTTAGAGAAATGGTTAAATATGTGATGTCTGGGGTCATCTGAAGGTTGCAACATGCAAGTTTTCCTTGACGGTGAAAACAGTGGTTTTTGACTTGTATTTTTTAAATTCAAGCAGAAATATTACAGCTTTATAAAAGGAGCTTTTATTGAATAAAATGCTTTCCCAAAAGAAGCTTAGACATAAAAGTGGACAGTTACGGTCATTTCCTTTTTTTATGCTGGAGTTCTTAGGTTTAGTACAGGTAGCACTGTTTGAAAATATCTCTGAAACACTGTGATATGTGGCACCTACTTCATACTTCTCGAGTTCTATGAAACATCTGTTGCATCTGTGCTGGTAAGCTATATTCAGTGTAAAAAAAAAATTATTAGCAAACGTCATCCCTCTCATCTGAATGAGAGACTACTTACCATAAGTTATGCAGTGCTGTGTTTCTTGTAGAGGCAGGCATGCATGTTGTGTGGTTTTTTCCTAGACTGGAAGCACCTGTTTGGGGAAGGGTGTTTTTGGATGGGGCTGGTTTGCTGTCCTGCTTGCTCTGCCTGTAGCCCATTTTGACATACAATTGCACAGCATAAGGTTAATGACAGTGGGTTAGCAAGCCTTCAAAGCATCTGGTGTGACCCCAGCATGCCTGGCATTCCTTTCTGCTCTGCAAAGGTTTGGCATCCATCCTCCACTGCAGGAAGAATGTTCTCAAGAGAAACCAGCTCACATGGCTCCCCCAGGCCTCTGGAGAGAGGAGAGTTGTCATGGCAATAAATCATGAGGGTTCATGGAAAATGAGTAAATCCCCTTCTCTGTGCTCTACCATAGGCATGGGTTGGGTGAGGAAAGGAAGCTAGATCAAGCAGGTGTGATGTACAATTTTCCCTTTCATAACCACCACTGACACTTAATGGTAGGGCAGAGTGTGTGTCATGGAAAAATGACCATTTCCATGTACCAGAGACACTCTGGGCTGCAAGGAGTCTGTGTCCTACCAGGTCATAGAGCTGACCAGTCTGACCTGTGCCCTGACTGACCCAGGACTCACTGAGCATTCTGTAGCCAAAGGCAATGTAGGCAGAACTGCATCTTTCCATGTGGCTGCATCCCACTGCTCTGCAGATGTGAGCAAGAATGGCAGAAAAAAAGCCAGATGTCTTCTAGATAACTTCCTGGTACAGGTACTAGGCAAAGCAGAGGAGAAACATTACTGGACCTGGTGCTCACCAATGCAGAGGAGCTCATTAGACAAGTTAAGATTGGAGGCAGCCTAGGCTGTAGTGACCATGCCCTAGTTGAGTTTCTCATCTTGAGGAGCATGGGCCGGACAAAGAGCAAAGTCAGGACTGTGAGCTTCAGAAGACTGAACTTTTGGTTGTTTAAAGAATTATTAGATGATATCCCCAGGGAAACTGACCATAGGTACAGAGGAGCTGACCAGAGCTGGCAACTCAGTTGACACAATAGAAGGATGGGATGCCAGCCAGAGGGACCTGGACAAGATTGAGAAGTGGACCCTTGAGAACCTCACGAGACTGGAGTCCACGTGCAAGGTGCTGCACCTGTGTAAAGGCAATCCAGACAGGAGTACAGACTGGGAGATCTCGTTGAGAGCAGCCTTGCAGAGGAGGACATAGGTGTTCTGGTGGACAGAAAGCTGGACATGAGCCAGCAACACACTTGCAGCCCAGAAACCAAGTGGTGTCCTGGGCTGCATCCAAAGCAGCATGGGCAGCATGGGAGGGGAGGGGATTCTCCCCCTCTGCTCCACACTGGTGAAACCCCAGCTGCAGTGCTGAGTTCAGCTCTGGGGTCCTAGCACAAGAAAGACATGGACTTGTTGGAGTCAGTCCAGAGGAGGCCATGAAGATGGGGTTGAAGCACCTCACCTGTGAAATCAGGCTGAGAGAGCTGGGGTTGTTCAGCCTGGAGATGAGAAGGCGCCAGGGAGACTTCACTGTGGCCTTTTAGTTCCTCAACAGGGCTTATAAAAAAGAGGGAGAGTCACTTTTTATACAGGCAGGTAGTGTGACAGGACAAGGGGGAACAGTTTTAAACTGAAAGAGGAGAGATTTAGGTTAGATGTTAGGAAGAAATTCTTTACCCAGGGGTAGGAAGGCACTGGAACAGGTTACTCAGAGAAGTTACGGATGCCCCATTCTTGGAATTTTTTCAAAGCCAGGTTGGATGAGGCCATGGTAGCATGTGCAGAGGTGGATAACAATGTATAATAAATCATAACCTCAGACTCTGTTTTTTTCCACGGAATCTGTGTCTTATTTAGTATGTACCATGCACAGGGCTGTCTTGGTAAGCAGCTTTTAGCAGTAAAAGCATCTTATTTCTGTCATTTCAAATTCTTTTGAATGCTTGGTTTTGTAACCTTTATACCCCCTTTAGGTAAAACAGGTAGAAAAAGAGACGTGGCATTTTTAATAGTTTTTTCTTAACATTCTTCCTAAATCCTTCTGGTTTAATCTGTAATTCCAGGAATTCTTCTGTCTGTAGCCTCAAGACTCACCACTAACCCCTTATCATTCTCATGTACCACAAATGAGGGACAGAAACTATTTTGTAAATAAATGTCTATCGATTATGCCAGAGAAGTAAGCACTTCTCTTGGCAATTAAAATTAAGCTATTGCTAAGAAAAAAAAAAGGAAAACTTAAAAGAAATAAAAGAAAAGTAGATACTAGACCTCTATTAGTATTCAGTGCAAAGGACAGACATTTTTGGTAAGCCTTCCATGTCCAAACACACATTTCTTTTTCTGTACAAAGGTGATTTGCCAACCTGCTTATATTTGAGTGAAAACAGTTTGAACATTGGTGTTCAAAGACAGAAATGCACACTTCTCCAATTTGTAAACATTCTTGTTTCCAAACAAGACAACAAAACAAACTCAGATGTCTGGTTGAAATATTGAAAAAATCAACTGATCCCTATTAAGGTTAATTTTTCTTTTGTATTGTGTTTTTCATCTGTTGGTCAGCAAGAAGAGCTTGTGCTTTGTGTGTCTAAGAACAGTCTCTAGTGCATGGTTTTCTAACTTTATGGACTATTGTCACATGCAGAATCTGTGAAATGACTATAATAGGAATACAACAAAAAATTATTGAAAAAGGAGCCCAGGCAGGGACTGCTGTCTTCATATCGTGCCAACTGAATGCCCTGTGTCCAGGTGGCCTGTGGCTGCTGGCGTGGTGTGGCAGCCACTGCCCTTGGCTTCGGCGGTGTGTAAGGATATCTGGGAGAGGAGTGGGCGGAGGGAGGAAAGTGGATGGGATGTGTGGTGCCAGCTTCCTCCAAGGTGCAGGTGCAGGAGCCAGCGGGATGCAGGGGCTGTTCTGTGGGACCACTCGGGCTTGTGCAGTAACATGCAAGGTCACCTCCTCAGGAAATTTAGGAATGTACTTTGGTCTCTGAAGCAACTGCTGCTGTGGCTCAGAAGCACAGCCCGGTTCAATGTGAACTTGAGTGATTAGCACAGCTATTACTGCATCTATAAATAGAATTCATCTTACAATATATTAAGTTTAATGATATAATAAATAGATTACAGTTAACTTTAATAGGAGCACAATGAATGGAGATGTAGTTCTTATAAAGATCTGCTGCCATTAGTGAATGTTTTGCAAGATGTATTATATGTAATATCTTCTTCCTTTGAAAAATGAATAATCTTACAATACTGTGTAAAAACAAAACACAAAAATGCAACTCATAATGTTCCTGTTGCACAGAAAGCAGTGAAGAATGTGAAAGTGCAGGCTGCATTATCAACCTCAGCTCTGCTCCTTATGAATATGCACTATGAAAAAAATATTTATTATATTATAATATTGCTAGTTTTAAAACAAACCATCTATTTCTGTGTAGGAAACTTGCATGTGGTTACTATCACTGGGAATTAAAAGCAACAGGAAGCTCAGCTGCACTGATATTTTGTTTTAATTTATCTTTTTCTTTAAAAAGAAGAAAAATGCTTTGAGAAAAAAATGTTCTGGTTTTGTTTGTTTTTTTCAGTGTAATAATATAGAGTTCTAACGAGACAAGCTTCCTGGAGTTACAACATGATATGTTTAAAGAAGGTTGGAGTTATACCCCCTGCCTGTGGTTCACCTTGTTGTGCTTGTTTTATGATAAATCTTTAAATGTCCATTTCCATTTGTCAAATACTGAAGTATATTTTTCAATGCAAATAAGTTGTTCCGGTAATAATAAAGTCCTCTGGGTTGGGAGGACAAAGCCTTAACACCTGCAGTTCCTTGCCTTTTCACCTAAGGCTGTGGTTTTGCAAGTGTTCAAGGTAAGGTAGCTCTTCTGGGGGCTTGGGGAGGTTAAAAAGGAGAGAGTGGGCTGTAGTTCTTGCTATGCAAGAGGCATAGCAAGACTCTTGTGTCTGTGAGGCACAGACACTTGTGTGTGGCTGTAGAGTGAGGCAGATGAGGAATCTGACCTGGCTGGAAAAGAGCCTAGCAAAAAGGTGACCCAAGGTCAGTTGCCACCATAGCAGACCGCAGAGCTGTACAATGAAGGCTGTGGTGGCACACCTGAGAAGGTGATGCAAGCATAGAATAAATGGCCAAGGGCAGCCACAGGTACAGGAACTGTTTGGTTTTTTTCTTCTTCCCAGTGGCTGTGCTGGCCTAAATGCACATGAAGCTGTAGCTGAGAGAGTGATGCCTCTAGGTGTAAATAATAGGCTTATTCTCTCTGCGTGGGACACTCGGGTCATAGTTCCTCATACCTTTTTCTCAGTGGTATAGCTGGCTCAAGGAGTTTGTGCCCTGCCTGTGAATTGCTCATTTGCTTCCGCTGGCTCAGTTGTTTGTGAAAGCATGGAGGAAAATTAAACTAGGAACTAGTTCTAAAAGAAAGAGAAAAGAAAACCCCAAGGGTAAAAACTTGAAACCATCTCTCCTCACCCTGCATCAGTTAATGAATCTGGTTCACAGAGTGTTTCTACAGATGTTTATTCCTGCAGAAATAAGGGCAAGAGCCATTCGGGGACAGGAATGAGCAGGTGAGACTGGGACATCTTTAAGCTGGTGTTATCACCAAGAAAGAGTGCATGGATCTGTTCCCTTCATTAATGGGCATATGACAGCTTTGGCTGTACTCCTTTAAAATAACCTAAGCATCGAAGCATATGTTGCAAGTTCTGTGCCCAACTACAGGGAACCAGCAAAGAAGACAGGATGTATGACCTTCAGAGGGAGTTCTGCACTGCTGGAGGCACAGGGATGCTGTATTACATTAAGCCTGTCTGTTAAATCTCTCTGCTCTTAAAACATAATTTGAAGTTTATTATAAGTATCCAATGCTAAAGTCTGTTACATACACTTCATGTTTAAGTCCTTTTCAAAGCTATTTTTTACAGCTGTTAACTAGCCTACCTTTTTAATTCTATCACAATGTATTTAGAACTCCTTTTTTTTAAAGGCAAGTGTTTGATGCAAGTGGTTTATGGGAAGTCTCTCCTACAGACATATACCTTTAAAATGGTATTTGTAATCAAAGTTCATACTATTATAATAAGATCAGGATTTATAGATAAATATTAATCGATTTTTTTTTCAGTTGCTACTGATGCCATTTCCTTCCCTGCAAAAGCAAAGCTTAAAATCTTTTTACAATTTTGTTTGACTACAGTACCTTACTTTGCATGGAAATCACAGAAAATCATGTGTGGGGAATTTCATTTTGAAAGCAGTCTTCAAAATGCTTTGCCAAGAAACGTTATGCAGTTAGTGAAACAGTTCGGTATTACCTATCATACTTCATAATACATATTCTCCACTCCACTTAAGTAAGCTTTGGAAGATTTAATGCAACTTAATGTAACACCTCTCTGTGTCCTTCCTGCCATAAGAGGGGTACTGTTGATTCCACTACTTCCTCCCAAACCTTAAGTTTGTTAATACTACAAAAATATGTCATTTATCAGTAAGCTGCTCATCAGTGCACATTGTAATGTCCAGAATTGCTTGTAACTACACTTGAACTGCACAAGATCATAAGTGTAAATTTCTTCCTGTAACTGTGTTGAGGCAAACATTCAGGAATGAACCTTTCTAATCTTGCTGCGGGCATTATAAATAAATTGAGCAGAAATTTCTCTATCTGAACTGCTTCCAGGGAGCCAAGCTGCTCTTATTCTTCCCTCATAGTTGGAATATATTAGCTCTTGGTCACAAACTGGTGCACCTAAATTCATTTCTTCAAGTCTGTTCTGCTGCATCAATACTAAGGGTATATTCTACACAGTTACACCTGTGTGATAGGTGCATTGTACACCATACCCTTGAACTCCGTTATCCAAATACCAGTTTTCCTTAACTGGTGAGTGTGCTAAACCTTTGTCTCTCCCTGCCCACAGATCTGGAATTTACCCATAAAGTAGTTCCAGCTCAGCACCTAGGATGCACACTAATAAATCTCAAATCTGTAGCCTGTAAGATTGCTGCCAAACCCAAATTGAAATGGGAGAAACTGTGGGAACATGGGATTTCTGTGATCCCAGTGGGTCACTTGTTTAATTTCATAATAGTTCAAAAAGAAGAAGATCTGACAATAATAGCAGTGCATTTTGTAATGGAAAGGCCCACCCTGAATTACTTGGAAACATGTTAAACACGTGCTATCATATGGGAAATTTTTCTCCTTTTCTGAGACCTTATCCATGTTGGACTCTAGCATGTGCCTTTCTCGTTGACTGAATGAGAACTTAGGCTTTTAAATGTGGGTGTCGTAAGATAAGCTGTAGTTAAATGTCTAAAGCAGATGGCAGAAGTATCTCTCTGTGGGGCCAGATTCTTGCCTGAATGGGAGCATTTGGCAAATTAAATGAAGTATGTAGTTGGATGAATAGGTCGCATATAGAAGACAAAGTGCTGGCTGCTGCAGCTGCCCAAACTAGATTACCAAGCAGAAGGGGAGTGTTTAAAGCCTAAGTGGGTCCAAATTTGAGAAAGGGAAAAACGACTAAGCATGACCGTTCTTCCCAGGTTATCTTCACTGTGTGCATGGTAAAGCTTGCGCAGCTAAGGATTTGGCCCCTCCCGATTAGGATGTTTGGTTTCCTGGATAGAAAGAAACCCACAATCCTATTAGACAACACACAAAAATCCCTCTGAAATGTTTCTAAAGGAGTCAGTCTGCTAAGCGTCTGCTAAATGTGCAGAGTACACAGAATCCCTTCTGGCACTGTCTTGAATGATGCATTTACCAATATTAATGGAGATACCAAACCATATTGCTCCACAGTTCCTCCTGCACACATTGTGCTCCTGACACACACATGTGTGTATGTGAAATGCCAATTATGGTTTTTGAATTCCCTGGTTTAAGCACCAGTGTTTTTTCAAAATGCTGACTGGCCATTACCACAGCCAAACCATCCTGTGGTTTCTCCACTCAAAAATGTTTCTCCATCTAAAAAAAAACCAACACAAAATGTTGTTTCTTTGGTCTGTTGCACTGTAATCTCCGTTCTTCTGGGGATTATATAGCTCTGCGGGTGATTTCTGTAATTCATTCTAGTCTTTCATTAGAAGTAATAGACGGTCTTAATTACAGCATGCCACATGACAAACTGGTAAAGGTGCTAGAAATGTTGCCAACAGGAAAAGAATTGGATGCTGTGAATTTTTTTTAATTAAGAGTTGGCAGTACTGACGGGAAATAAGATTGGACTTGTGTCCACTGAAAACTATGTAATTTTGGTGTAGACATTTTTCTAAATGTCACAAATTGTATGTTGTTTGTGGCTTTAAGAACTTGAAAAATTATCTTCAGCTTCAACAAAATAAGACCAGCCTTTGAAATTGAATATATACCGAATAGGGAAAGAAACACAGCAACTTTTGATTTTTCCCTTAACATTGCTTTCAACAGTCGTCTTCCTCAGTGTACCTTAATTTGTGATTAATGTTTACTTTATACCAGTAAGTATTCTTAGGGCATTAAGTTACTGTAGTAAATGTTATTATTAATGTTGGTAGAGACGTAAATAAATGCATCATCTTTGCTACTTGCTGTCAGGCTCTCAAAAGCATCTGCAGGGTTGGGGTCTTATTCCTCCACCCTTGTATTTTCCCAGAAGGTGCAGAGTGGAGCTGTGTGACCTGCAGTGCAGCTCAGTCTTCCCAAGTTAGGCAGTTCCACATTACTTTTGCAAAACCTTAATTAATTTCCTAAAAGGGAGAGTGTGGTGCATTCATTATACTAAATTTTTCTGAGGACAGGGTGGTTCTCAAGTCAAGGAAGAGAGGCAAAGTCCTTTCTAGACAGGAATTTAGAGTGGGAGTCTAACAGTAGGTGCCCTCAGCCTCGGGGGGAGCATGTTCTTCTCCAATAACTAGGGAGAGCCCAGGCTGTGGTTAGGCATTTTGGGGAAGAGCAGACATCCAACTAGAGCAATCTTGCAATTACCCAGACACTATCAAACTTCATTTGAGATAGAGGGAATGTTTCTTTATTTGTGGAGAATCAAAAGTGGGACCTCTATAGAGAAAATACTAGGAAACTGAGAGCCAGAGCCATAACCATGTGCAATTTTTGTTTTTCGCTCTGGGAAAGGCAGACTGCTAGATGGAAGATGGTCATTGTTCACATGTCAAAATCTGTCTGTGATATCTGTATCTAAAATTAGGAAAAAACCCTAACTTTTTGTGCAGAATAAATACCTGACATACCATGTTTTCTACCACTAGCAAATGATTGTTGGGGTTATTACATGGGTCCTCACTGTGGCAAAGTGATTAGCAGCTAAGTCAGTGGGTTTTTTTACCATGAGAGAATATCTGCCAATCATGATCAAAAGAGAAGTAATCTGCAAGAGTAGTACTCCAAAAGAGAGGAAAATAGTAATTTCTAATTATTATTCAACTCATTGACTGCTTAATTCCGAAGCACATTTTGTTCAAAAGATAAATCTAGCCATGCTGTCAGATTACACTTGCCTTTGGGCTGGGGGAGAGGCTAATCCCTGGGGATTTCCTGCCCATTCCTGCTGCTGTGCTGGAGGAAGAGTAGCCATCACCCCCCCTCTGCATGGAGTGCATTCACCGATGGTAGAAGGGGCAGAGATAGGTGCAAGCATCACAGGGCGTTAGGCATACACATATATAAAGTACTTCTAAGTCCCCACAGTGCTAATGTTCAAATTCTTTCTTACCCTGACGATTTGAGTATTAATTTGTTTCCTGTGATTATTTAATGTGTGTATGCAGCATATGTTTTTTTTTTCTTTCCCCTTTGCATGTGATGTGCTAGCAAAGGAAGGCAGTAATAGTCTCCCGGGATATGTACAGCTCTGTTCATGTCGGAGGTATGAAGTCAACTCAAGACCATTTTGTTCTCATAAAATATACAGCACTGCAGTTTAATGGATAATGGCATAAATGCCAAGATTTGATGGGCAGAACCATTTTCACTGGGAGACAAAAAGGACTGTGAGGACTAAGTGCTGGATGGGAGACACTTAAAACCATACAGAGGCAGAATCTCATGTGCTGTGGGGGTAGTGATTTTGCCTTATCTGGGTGTGCTAGTACCTGCCACACTTAGCTATTGCTAAGTAATAATACATATGAATTTCTTTAAAGTACTTATGAGGAAGCTCATGGGTTTTACAGAAAGTACTTCCACTCATTTGGATGTGTGTTCTATAAAGGTAGAACCTTTTTTATACTGCTTTGGGTGATAAAGAAGAAGATGGTTTCCCCTCAGGTCAGCAGGAACGGACTACATATTTCCTTCTGTTTGAGTGCATCGGTCTGGAGGGCTGCTGAGCATCTCCAGTTTCCACTGCACCTGGGGAAAATTATAGGGGAATGTTGCAGCTTCAGATCCTGTTCAGGGGGTATGCTCTGCTCTGAACGTGGGCAGAAAACTTTGCAGAAGGGGGAAAAAAAAAAAAGGAAAAATTTCTGAAGCTGAAGTCTCTTGAGTTGTCTGTGCAGAAAGTAAAAATCAAGCTGTTGTGCTGCTGTGCCGGTTCCCGGTATCTGCCTGAGAGCCCAGCCATATGTCAGGAACTTCAATGCCCTTGAATCGAACCGTAAGGCTGAACTGGACAGATTTGTTGATGTGCACAGCGACCAAAAAAAGGAGCGTTCTTTAGCGAGTAATTACCAAGGGCTTTCCTTGTGCTTTCACTGAAATACAGGTGAGAAT
This sequence comes from Grantiella picta, assembly GCA_013397955.1. Lineage (NCBI taxonomy): Eukaryota > Metazoa > Chordata > Aves > Passeriformes > Meliphagidae > Grantiella > Grantiella picta. The sequence continues at coordinate 113,595 of VZRM01002350.1, forward strand.
CCTGCGTAGGATTTGAAGCCCGAGCTAAGATGGCTTGGTGCCGCCCAAGAGCTGCCTGGTACGGGAGAGGGGAGCGTGTGTGCGCCCAGGCTGCTCCAGGTGCGCGGGGAAGGCTGCCTGCCTGCCTGCCTGCCTGCTGGGGAAACCCCGCTCCTGCCGCTGACAGCCCCGCCGCGGCTCTGCCGGGGATTAGGATTTTAGTGTATATTACATAATTGCTGGATTCGGGGCTTCCAACTCCTAAAGCTTCATAACCCGTTTATTCTATTGTTTAGCCAATAGAGGGTATTTCAGCATCTTTTTTTCCCTGGCAAAACTATAGCGCATTTCAAATTATTCTAAAATTACCCGCACTTTTGAAGGACTAATTTGCGTCTGTCCGCGGAATGCAGTCATGGACGAGTCCAGCCAGGCCCGCCGAGGGCGATGGTATAATTATAATTAGTGGAAATGAGCTTGTTTTGCAGCCGCTCGGAAAACCGTGGAGAGCGTGGCACTGAGGGAGCAGAGCGAGGGCTGGGGGCAGCCTCTGCCTCGGAGGTGCGGTAGAAGGAGCGGGGGGGATAGGGCGAAAGGGGGAAATAGCCGCAAACCCCAGCAGCGCCGGGGGTTTCCTTTAATTTTTGCCCTTTGCGCGGGGCGGGGGCGGCTCGCCGGCGGCGGGGCCCGCGGGTCCCTCCCGGCCGCGCATCCCGCAGTGCCGCGCCGCCGCTGCGGAGGCG